>JANJGN010003047.1:17500-52378 GCA_026770705.1 Isurus oxyrinchus
TTTTATGCCAGAGAAATGGTGCGTTCAGCCGAAGGAGCGGGTTCTGGCACCCAAAGCGCTTGCTGGATGAGACACTCTGGGTCGAGGCGGCGGACCTGACGACCGACACCCGTTCCTCCACTGTAAAATCGTGCCACTCGGTTTACATGATCGGCGCCTCGGACTCACACGGCGTCGTATCGCTTCGAGAGGTGCGCCAGCCAACACTCGAACATGCTTATGTCTGTCTGCGACCCCGGAGGACACAGAAGAGGGAGGGACAACCGCTCAGCCTGAACACCAGTAGACGCTGGCCCGCCGAGGGCCCTCCCGCGGCGAACACTAAACACCAGATCTTTCGCAAACAAAAAACGGAACCGACCTTTTGGTGATCGCACGGAAGGAAGCAGCCCGCCGGGCGCGCGTCGCCTTTGCAATTAACACATTTTTTTTGTTTCTGCACGCACTCTGTGTTCACTCGGGCCTTGTCAAACACTGCGTGCGACCCATTGGGTCTCAGGCACCCTGTCATATGCCTGTGAACAGAATTGCTGTTATTTTCAAAGTGCACTGCCCCTTTACACTTTGTGTTTTTCTTGATCATTAAGTGCACCGCCGGGTGACACTTTTTGTCTTTTTTTCATCATTAAGTAACACCAGCCACCAGGTGAAACTTTCAGCTTATTTTTGTTCAAAGGAAGCAACATGTTGGCGCTCGCACGGAAGGAAGCCTACAGCCGTCGTGCGTCGCCTGCGTTCAACAGAGTTCTGGGCACGCACTTTGGCAACCCAAGGGGACTAATGAACAGACTTTGTGTTTTATTCATCATTAAGTACACCACCAGGTGACACTTAGAGAATTTTTCTGTTTAGGATATATATATATTTGTCGTTCATTTCGCCACAAAATAATTGAAACCAGGGTTATCACTGGCCTGGGCCCTGGACGATTTTTCAGACCTACAACATAGCTCGGAAAGCCCGCGTAAATTGCACTTATATCATCATTTTGGACTTACGGGAGGTCATTGGAAGGTGTTTTATTTGAAATAGTTTACCTTCCTCAAAGTCGCACTTTTTTAGGCATTTTTAAAGTGTGACCGTTGTCTTAAAATGTTCTGAAAATCGTGTCCCCGAAATTCTCCGGGTACCCCGCCAAACCCCCCTGCCAACAATTGTACCCGAGAGATGGGGCAGACCTACCGTCCAGGAGGCCTCAAAAGCCCGCAAAATGCCATTTTGCCGTTTCTTCGTCGGGAGAACCGAGGGGAAATCATTAATGAGCTAGCCGAGTGCCATGCCAACAAATGCAACCAACCCAGTTGCCGGTCCGATTCGCTACTGTCTGCGGGAATACCCCCACTGCGAGCCGGGTAAGATCCTCGGATCCGACGCCATACACTTCCGTCTGAGCACGGATTTTGTTCTCCCGGGCCCAGGAGACACTTTCCCCAGCCTGCGAATGCAATCTGAGGTGCATTTTATTCATTAGTTAATGATTTCTCGGCCACACTTGCCTCTCTGCCAGAGACTAAGTCCAAATGGTTGATGAGTTCGCAGGGCCACAGTCCCATTGGTTAACCATTTCTCCAGAAGCTTACCGAGGCCACCCTGCGATATCTCGCGGGCCCGGAAGCCTCTTTGCACGGCCTGCACATTCAGTCCGAAGTGCATTGGTTAACAATTTCTCCAGAAGCTTACCGAGGGCACCCTGTAACACCTCGTGGGCCCGGAGGCCACTTTCCACGCCCTGCAAATTCAATCCGAGGTGCATTTCCCTTAGCCGCCTTCTCCGGCCGGCTTCGGGACGTTTCCGGGGCTCCGACCGGGGCAAATCCGGTTCTGCGGACCACTGGGAGCCTTCCCCGGGCACGCCCGGGCTTCAGGCCGCCGCTTTACGTGACCGACAGAAAGACGGGAAAAATGCCGAAAATGGACCAAAATGGCCGACGGCGGGGCCTCCCGGTCGGTTAGGCGGCAGCCTGGATCGGTCCCTGCAGACCTGGAGGCTCGAGAAGGCACTCGGAGCTGTCGACCGATTCTCGACTAGCCACCTCCTACCATTCTGCAGATACCCCGCCAACCTCCCCAGCCAGCAAATGCAGCCGAGAAGTCGGTCGGTAGTCCTGCCGCCGAGGAGGCCTCGAAAGCCCGCAAAACCTCCTTTTGCCGTTTCCCCATCGGGAGAACCGAGGGGAAATCATTTTCGAGCTCCAGCAGCCCCCTGCCAACAATTGCAACCTGCCCCGTGGCCGGACCGATTCGCCCGGCCTAGCGGGAATGCCCCCACCGAGGGCCCAGTAAAAGCTTCGGATCCGACATCATGGACTTCCGTCTTCGCACGGATTTCGCTCTCCCGGGCCAAGGGGCCACTTCCCCCGGCCTTCGGAGGTGCATCGGGCCGAAGCCGCCTTCCCGGCCGGCTTCCGGAGGTTTCCGGGGCAAAATCCGGTCCTCCCGGCGAGGAGGAGCCTTCCCCGGGCACGCCCGGGCGTCAGGCCGCCGCTTTTCTTGACCGGCCGAAAGACGCGAAAAAAGCCGAAAATGACCAAAAATGGCCGACGGCGGGGCCTCCCGGTCGTTTTGGAGGCAGCCTGGGTCGGTCCCTGCAGACCTGGAGGCTCGAGAAGGCACTTGGTGAAGTCGACCGATTCTCGATTTGCCACCTCCTACTATTCTGCAGATACCCCGCCAACCTCCACAGCCAGCAAATGCAAGCACCATTCAGGCCGACGACTCTCCGGTAGTCATACCGAGGAAGAGGCACCGAAGCCCCTCAAGGCCTTCCGGAATGCTCCCGTTCCCCGACCGGTTCTTTTTTAAAAAAGGCCCCAGGAGTCCGGATTTTTTTCGGACGCACTCGGGACCGCCCTGAGGGACACCGAACACCCACCCTTTTCCCGGTTCGACCCTCCCCGCCTCGGTCACCGGGGTCGAACCGGCTGACCGGTTAATGATTTCCCCCTGCTCGAACTCTGCTGTTTCTCAACCGCGCTTGCGCGGCTCGGCCCCCTGCACCGCCCCCTCACGTGGGGACCCTGAATACGCCCCCCGGCAGCCATCTTGGCCCGCCGGTCCGGTATTTTAGGCCGTTTTGACCCTTCCCTGCCCGCTAAATGCATCCGCTCGCCGGTTAATGATTTCGCCGTTCTGCACTTAGAATTTTGAGCTGCTCTGCAAGCCAAATGCTGACAGCACCCGGAGTATCGGGCGTTCGGCCAACCCGCTGGCCGGCCTCCTGCACCGCCCTGTCACGTGGGGGCCCTGAATACGGCCCCCCGGTTGCCACTGCCTGTTGCCCCTTCGCTATTTTAAGCCGTTTCAACCCTCCCCTGCCCGCTGGCTGACTGGTTCATGATGTCCCCATTCTGCGCTTAGACTTTTCAGCTGCTCGGGATGCCGGCTGGTGACTGCACCCGTACGAACGGCCGGCTGCTCTGCCTGCTAACCGGTTAACCATTTCCACGTCCTGTACACATTCCCTGGACCTGCTGGTGTGTTCTGCAGCTAACTGCAGCCCTATTACCGGGCAGGAGGCTATAATTAACGGTTAGCTGCCCTGCCTGCTAACTGGTTAACGTTTTCCACTTCAGTACTTACCCCCAGGCCCTACTGGTGTGTTCTGCCGCTAACCGCATCGGTATTACCGGTTGGGAGATGAAAATTAACGGTCGGCTGCCCTGCCTGCTAACTGCCTAACCATTTCCCCAGTTTGTACTTACTCTCAGGAGCCGCAGGGCTGTTCTGCAGTTGAATGCAGCCGTAATACCGGGCGGGCGGCTACATTTACCGGCCGGCTGCCCTGCCTGCTAACCGGTTAACCATTTCCCCTTCGGCACTTAGTCCCTGGAGCATCGGGGCTATTCTGCAGCTAACTGCAGCCCTACTGCGGGGCGGGCGGCTCCAATTACCGGCTGGCTTCCTTGTCTGCTAACTGGTTCACTAGTTACCCTGTCCTGTACACAGCCATTGGACCAGCGGGTGTGTTCTGCAGCTAAGCGACCTTTAGTAACGGGCCGGAAGCCCTAAATAACAGCCGGCTACCCTGCCTGCTAACCGGTAAATCATTTGCCGCAACCCTAACTCCAGCCCTAAATCTAACCGCTAAACCTAACACCTAACCCTAACCCTAAACCATAAACCCTAAACCCGAACCCTTAACCTACACCCTAACCCTAACTCCTAACCCTAACCCTAATAGCCTAACCCTAACCCTCACCCTAATGCCCTAACACTAATGCCCTAACCCTAACCCTAATGCCCTAACCCTAACCCTAACCCAAACCCTAACCCTAAACCCAACCCTAACCCCTAACCCCTTACCCTAACCCTAATAACCCTAACCCTAACAACCCTAACCCTAATAACCCTAACCCTAATACCCTAACCCTAATACCTAACCCTAACCCTAAAACCCTAATACCCCAACCCTAACCCTAATACCCTAACCCTAAACCTAATACCCTAACCCTAACCCTAATACCCTAAACCTTACCGCTAACCCTAAACCCTAACCCTAACCCCTAACCCCAAACCTAAACCTAACCCTAACCCGTAATGCCCTAACCCTAACCCCTAATGCCCTAACCCTAACCCTAAACCTTACCCCTAATGCCCTAACGCTAGCCCCAATGCCCTAACCCAAAACCCTAATGCCCTAACCCTAACCCTAACCCCCAAACCTTAACCCTAACCCCTAACACTTAACCCTAACCCCCAACACTAACCCTAACCCTAAACAGAGTCAAACAGAGCCAAACAGAGGCAAACAGACTTAAACGGAGTTAAAGAGATGCAAACAGAGGCAAACAGAGTTACACAGATGCATACAGTCTTTAAAAGAATTAAACAGAGGCAAACAGAGTTAAAAAGAGGTAAACAGGGTTGAATATAGGCAAACACAGTTCAACAGAGGGAAACACAGTTAAACAGAGGCAAACAGAGGTAAACAGAGTTCAGCAGAAGCAAACACAGTTAAACAGAGGCAAACCGTGTTAAACTGAATTAAACAGATGCATACAGTGTTAAATAGAATTAAACAGAGGCAAACAGAGGCAAACACAGTTAAAAAGAGGTAAACAGAGTTGAATATAGGCAAACACAGTTCAACAGAGGCAAACACAGTTAAACAGAGGCAAACAGAGTTAAACAGGGGAAAACAGAGGCAAACAGTTAAACAGAGGCAAACAGATGTAAACAGAGTTAAACAGAAGTAAACACAGTTAAACAGAGGCATACCGTGTTAAAATGAATTAAACAGAGGCAAACAGAGGCAAACAGAGTTAAACAGAGGCAAAAAGATTTAAACTGAGGCAAAAAGATTTAAACAGAGTTAAACAGAGGCAAACAGACGTAAACAGAGTTAAACAGAGGCAAAGACAGCAAAACAGAGGCAAACTGAGTTAAACAGAATTAAACAGAGGCAAACAGAGATAAACAGAGTTAAAGAGAGGCAAACAGAACTAGAGTTAAACAGAGGCAAACAGAGTTACAAAGAGTTACACAGAGGCAAACAGAGTTACAAAGAGTTAAACAGAGGCAAACAGAGTTAAACAGAGCAAACAAAGTTAAACAGACTTAAACAAAGGCAAACACATTTAAACAGAGGCAAACACAGTTAAACAGAGGCAAGCAGAGTTTAACAGAGTTAAAAAGAGACAAAGAGAGGCAAACAGAGTTAAACAGAGGCAAACAGAGTTAAACAGAGGCAAACAGAGGCACACAGAGTTAAACAAGGCAAACAGAGGCAAACAGAGTTTAAAAATTGTAAACAGAGGCAACAGAGCTAAACAGAGTTAAACATAGGCAAACAAAGGCAAACAGAGTTAAACAGATTTAAACTGAGGCAAACACAGTTAAACAGAGGCAAACAGAGTTAAAAAGAGTGAAACAGAGTTAAACAGAGCCAGAGGCAAACAGAATTACACAGAGTTAAGCAGTGCCAAACAGAGGCAAACAGAGTTAAACTGAATAAAAACAGAGACAAAGAGATTAAACAGAGGCAAACAGAAGCAAACAGAGTTAAACAGAGGCAAACAGAGTTAAACAGAGGCAAACAATGTTAAATAGAGTTAAACAGAGGCAAACAGAGTTAAACCGAGTTAAACAGAAGCAAACAGAGTTAAACAGAGTGAAACAGAGGCAAACAGAGTTACACAGAGGCAAACAGACTTAAACGGGGTTAAAGAGATGCAAACAGAGGCAAACAGAGTTACACAGATGCACACAGTCTTTAATAGAATTAAACAGAGGCAAACAGAGTTAAAAAGAGGTAAACAGGGTTGAATATAGGCAAACACAGTTCAACAGAGGCAAACACAGTTAAACAGAGGCAAACAGAGGTAAACAGAGTTCAGCAGAAGCAAACACAGTTAAACAGAGGCAAACCGTGTTAAACCGAATTAAATAGATGCATACAGTGTTAAATGGAATTAAACAGAGGCAAACAGAGGCAAACACAGTTAAAAAGAGGTAAACAGAGTTGAATATAGGCAAACACAGTTCAACAGAGGCAAACACAGTTAAACAGAGACAAACAGATTTAAACAGGGAAAAACAGAGGCAAACAGAGTTAAACAGAGGCAAACAGATCTAAACAGAGTTAAACAGAAGTAAACACAGTTAAACAGAGGCAAACCATGTTAAACTAAATTAAAAAGAGGCAAACAGAGGTAAACAGTGTTAAACAGAGGCAAACAGAGTTAAACAGAGGCAAAAAGATTTAAACTGAGGCAAAAAGATTTAAACAGAGTTAAACAGAGGCAAACAGACGTAAACAGAGTTAAACAGAGGCAAAGACAGCAAAGAGACGCAAACTGAGTTAAACAGAATAAAACCGAGGCAAACAGGGATAAACAGAGTTGAAGAGAGGCAAACAGAGCTAGAGTTAAACAGAGGCAAACAGAGTTACAAAGAGTTAAACAGAGTCAAACAGAGGCAAACAGAGTTACAAAGAGTTAAACAGAGGCAAACAGAGTTAAACAGAGCAAACAAAGTTAAACAGACTTAAACAAAGGCAAACACATTTAAACAGAGGCAAACACAGTTAAACAGAGGCAAACAAAGTTAAACAGAGGCAAGCAGAGTTTAACAGAGTTAAACAGAGACAAAGAGAGGCAAACAGAGGCAAACAGAGTTAAACAGAGGCAATCCAAGGCAAACAGAGTTAAACAAGGCAAACAGCGGCAAACAGAGTTTAAAAATTGTAAACAGAGGCAAACAGAGTTAAACAGAGTTAAACATAGGCAAACAAAGGCAAACAAGGTTAAACAGATTTAAACTGAGGCAAACACAGTTAAACAGAGGCAAACAGAGTTAAAAAGAGTGAAACAGAGTTAAACAGAGCCAAACAGAGGCAAACAGAATTACACAGAGTTAAGCAGTGCCAAACAGAGGCAAACGGAGTTAAACTGAGTAAAAGCAGAGGCAAACAGAGTTAAACAGAGGCAAACAGAAGCAAACAGAGTTAAACAGAGGCAAACAGAGTTAAACAGAGACAAACAGAGTTACACAGAGTTAAACAGAGGCAAACAATGTTAAATAGAGTTAAACAGAGGCAAACAGAGTTAAACTGAGTTAAACAGAGGGAAAGAGAGTATACAATGGCAAACAGAAGCAAACAGAGTTAAACAGAGTGAAACAGAGGCAAACAGAGGCAAACAGAGTTAAACCGAGTTAAACATAGGCAAACAGAGTTAAACAATGGCAAACAGAAGCAAACAGAGTTAAACAGAGTGAAACAGAGGCAAACAGAGATAAAAACAGTTAAAAAGAGTTAAATAGAGGCAACGAGAGTTAACCAGAGGCAAACAGAGGCAATCACAGTTAAACAGAGGCAAACAGAGTCAAACAGAGGCAAACAGAGGCAAACAGAGTTAAACCAATTTAAACAGAGGCAAACACAGTTAAAGAGAGGCAAACAGAGATAAACAGAGGCAAACAGAGGCATACAGAGGCAAAGAGAGTTCAACAGAGGCAAACAGTTAAACAGAGGGAAACAGAGCAAGCAGATTGAAACAGAGTCAAACATTTAAACAGAGGCAAACAGAGGCAAAGAAAGTTAAAAAGAGTTAAACAGAGGTAAACAGCAAACAGAGTTTAACAGAGTTAAACAGAGACAAGGACAGGCAAACAGAGTTAAGCAGAGGCTAACAGAGTTAAACAGAGGCAAGCAGAGTTGAACAGAGGCAAGCAGAAGCAAACAGAGTGAAACAGAGGCAAACAGAGTTACACAGAGGCAAACAGAGGCAAACAGACTTAAACGGAGTTAAAGAGATGCAAACAGAGGCAAACAGAGTTACACAGATGCATACAGTCTTTAAAAGAATTAAACAGAGGCAAACAGAGTTAAAAAGAGGTAAACAGGGTTGAATATAGGCAAACACAGCTCAACAGAGGGAAACACAGTTAAACAGAGGCAAACAGAGGTAAACAGAGTTCAGCAGAAGCAAACACAGTTAAACAGAGGCAAACCGTGTTAAACTGCATTAAACAGATGCATACAGTGTTAAATAGAATTAAACAGAGGCAAACAGAGGCAAACACAGTTAAAAAGAGGTAAACAGTGTTGAATATAGGCAAACACAGTTCAACAGAGGCAAACACAGTTGAACAGAGGCAAACAGAGTTAAACAGGGAAAAACAGAGGCAAACAGAGTTAAACAGAGGCAAACAGATGTAAACAGAGTTAAACAGAAGTAAACACAGTTAAACAGAGGCAAACCGTGTTAAACTGAATTAAACAGAGGCAAACAGAGGTAAACAGTGTTAAACAGAGGCAAACAGAGGCAAACAGAGTTAAACAGAGGCAAAAAGATTTAAACTGAGGCAAAAAGATTTAAACAGAGTTTAACAGAGGCAAACAGACGTAAACAGAGTTAAACAGAGGCAAAGACAGCAAAACAGAGGCAAACTGAGTTAAACAGAATAAAACAGAAGCAAACAGAGATAAACAGAGTTGAAGAGAGGCAAACAGAGCTAGAGTTAAACAGAGGCAAACAGAGTTACAAAGAGTTAAACAGAGGCAAACAGAGTTAAACAGAGCAAACAAAGTTAAACAGACTTAAACAAAGGCAAACACATTTAAACAGAGGCAAACACAGTTAAACAGAGGCAAACACAGTTAAGTAGAGGCAAGCAGAGGTTAACAGAGTTAAAAAGAGACAAAGAGAGGCAAACAGAGGCAAACAGAGTTAAACAGAGGCAAACAGAGTTACACAGAGGCAAACAGAGGAAAACAGAGTTAAACGGAGTTAAAGAGATGCAAACAGAGGCAAACAGAGTTACACAGATGCATACAGTCTTTAAAAGAATTAAACAGAGGCAAACAGAGGTAAAAAGAGGTAAACAGGGTTGAATATAGGCAAACACAGCTCAACAGAGGCAAACACAGTTAAACAGAGGCAAACAGAGGTAAACAGAGTTCAGCAGAAGCAAACACAGTTAAACAGAGGCAAACCATGTTAAACTGAATTAAACAGATGCATACAGTGTTAAATAGAATTAAGCAGAGGCAAACAGAGGCAAACACAGTTATAAAGAGGTAAACAGAGTTGAATATAGGCAAACACAGTTCAGCAGAGGCAAACACAGTTAAACAGAGGCAAACAGAGTTAAACAGGGAAAAACAGAGGCAAACAGAGTTAAACAGAGGCAAACAGATGTAAACAGAGTTAAACAGAAGTAAACACAGTTAAACAGAGGCAAACCGTGTTAAACTGAATTAAACAGAGGTAAACAGTGTTAAACAGAGGCAAACAGAGGCAAACAGAGTTAAACAGAGGCAAAAAGATTTAAACTGAGGCAAAAAGATTTAAACAGAGTTTAACAGAGGCAAACAGACGTAAACAGAGTTAAACAGAGGCAAAGACAGCAAAACAGAGGCAAACTGAGTTAAACAGAATAAAACAGAAGCAAACAGAGATAAACAGAGTTGAAGAGAGGCAAACAGAGCTAGAGTTAAACAGAGGCAAACAGAGTTACAAAGAGTTAAACAGAGTCAAACAGAGGCAAACAGAGTTACAAAGAGTTAAACAGAGGCAAACAGAGTTACAAAGAGCAAACAAAGTTAAACAGACTTAAACAAAGGCAAACACATTTAAACAGAAGCAAACACAGATAAACAGAGGCAAACACAGTTAAGTAGAGGCAAGCAGAGTTTAACAGAGTTAAAAAGAGACAAAGAGAGGCAAACAGAGGCAAACAGAGTTAAACAGAGGCAAACAGAGTTAAACAGAGGCAATCCGAGGCAAACAGAGTTAAACAAGGCAAACAGCGGCAAACAGAGTTTAAAAATTGTAAACAGAGGCAAACAGAGTTAAACAGAGTTAAACATAGCAAACAAAGGCAAACAGAGTTAAACAGATTTAAACTGAGGCAAACACAGTTAAACAGAGGCAAACAAAGTTAAAAAGAGTGAAACAGAGTTAAACAGAGCCAAACAGAGGCAAACAGAATTACACAGAGTTAAGCAGTGCCAAACAGAAGCAAACAGAGTTAAACAGAGGCAAACAGAGTTAAACAGAGACAAACAGAGTTACACAGAGTTAAACAGAGGCAAACAATGTTAAATAGAGTTAAACAGATTCAAACAGAGTCAAACAGAGTTAAAAACAGTTGAACAGAGGCAAACAGAGTTAAGCATAGGCAAACAGAGGCAAACAGAGTTTAACAGAGGGAAACAGAGTTAAACTGAGCAAACAGAGATAAACAGAGGCAGAGTTAAACAGAGGCAACCAGAGGAAAACAGAGATATGCAGAGGCAAACAGAGTTAAAAAGAGTTAAACAGCGGCAAACAGAGGCAGACAGAGACAAGCAGAGGCAAACAGACACAAACAGAGTTAAACAGAGGCAAACAGAGTTAAACAGAGATTAACAGATGCAAACACAGTTAAACAGAGGCAAACAGAGTGAAAATGAGTTAAACAGAGGCAGACAGAGGTAAACAGAGTTAGGCAGAGATAAACAGAGGCAAACACAGTTAAACAGAGGCTAACAGAGTTAAACAGAGCCAAACAGAATTACACAGAGTTAAGCAGTGCCAAACAGTGGCAAACAGAGTTAAAGCGAGTTAAACAGAGGCAAACAGAGTTAGTCAGAGGCAAACAGAGGCAAACAGAGTTAAACAGAGACAAATAGTGTTACACAGAGTTTAAAAGAGGCACACAGTGTTACATTGAGTCAAACAGAAGCAATCAGAGTTAACCAGAGGAAAACAGAGTTGAATATAGGCAAACACAGTTCAACAGAGGCAAACAGAGTTAAACAGAGGCAACTAAAGTTAACCAGAAGCAAACAGAAGCAATCACAGTTAAACAGATTTAACCTGAGGCAAACACAGTTAAACAGAGGCAAACAGAGTTAAACTGAGGCAAACACAGTTAAACAGAGGCAAACAGAGTTAAACAGAGGCAGCCAGAGTTAAACAGAGGAAAACAGATATAAGCAGAGGCAAACAGTGTTAAAAAGATTTAAACAGAGGCAAACAGAGTTAAATGGAGGCAAACAGAGGCAGACAGAGGCAAGCAGAGGCAAACAGACGCAAACAGAGTTAAACAGAGGCAAACAGAGTTTAACGGATGCAAACACAGTTAAACAGAGGCAAACAGAGTGAAAGAGAGTTAAACAGAGGCAGACAGAGGTAAACAGAGGCAAACAGAGTTAGAGAGAGGTAAACAGAGGCAAACACAGTTAAACAGAGGCAAACAGAGTTAAACAGAGCCAAACAGAGGCAAACAGAATTGCACAGAGTTAAGCTGTGCCAAACAGTGGCAAACAGAGTTAAAGCGAGTTAAACAGCGGCAAACAGAGTTAATCAGAGACAAACAGAGGCAAAAAGAGTTAAACAGAGACAAATAGTGTAACACAGAGTTAAAAAGAGGCACACAGTGTTACACTGAATCAAACAGAAGCAATCAGAGTTAACCAGAGGTAAACAGAGTTGAATATATGCAAACAAAGTTCAACAGAGGCAAACACAGTTAAACAGAGGCAAAGAAAGTTAACCAGAGGCAATCACAGTTAAACAGAGTTAAACAGAGGCAATCCGAGGCAAACAGAGTTAAGCAAGGCAAACAGCGGCAAGCAGAGTTTAAAAATTGTAAAATGAGGCAAACAGAGTTAAACAGAGTTAAACATAGCAAACAAAGGCAAACAGAGTTAAGCAGATTTAAACTGAGGCAAACACAGTTAAACAGAGGCAAACAGAGTTAAAAAGAGTGAAACAGAGTTAAACAGAGCCACACAGAGGCAAACAGAATTACACATAGTTAAGCAGTGCCAAACAGAAGCAAACAGAGTTAAACTGAGTAAAGACAGAGGCAAACAGAGTTAAACAGAGGCAATCAGAAGCAAACAGAGTTAAACAGAAGCAAACAGAATTAAACAGAGACAAACAGAGTTAAACAGAGGCAAACAATGTTAAATAGAGTTAAACAGATTCAAACAGAGTCAAACAGAGTTAAAAACAGTTGAACAGAGGCAAACAGAGTTAAGCATAGGCAAACAGAGGCAAACAGAGTTTAACAGAGTGAAACAGAGTTAAACTGAGCAAACAGAGATAAACAGAGGCAAACAGAGTTAAACAGAGGCAACCAGAGGAAAACAGAGATATGCAGAGGCAACCAGAGTTAAAAAGAGTTAAACAGAGGCAAACAGAGTTAAACGGAGGCAAACAGAGGCAGACAGAGACAAGCAGAGGCAAACAGACACAAACAGAGTTAAACAGAGGCAAACAGAGTTAAACAGAGATTAACAGATGCAAACACAGTTAAACAGAGGCAAACAGAGTGAAAGAGAGTTAAACAGAGGCAGACAGAGGCAAACAGAGTTAGGCAGAGATAAACAGAGGCAAACACAGTTAAACAGAGGCTAACAGAGTTAAACAGAGCCAAACAGAATTACACAGAGTTAAGCAGTGCCAAACAGTGGCAAACAGAGTTAAAGCGAGTTAAACAGAGGCAAACAGAGTTAATCAGAGGCAAACAGAGGCAAACAGAGTTAAACAGAGACAAATAGTGTTACACAGAGTTAAAAAGAGGCACACAGTGTTACATTGAGTCAAACAGAAGCAATCAGAGTTAACCAGAGGAAAACAGAGTTGAATATAGGCAAACACAGTTCAACAGAGGCAAACAGAGTTAAACAGAGGCAACAAAAGTTAACCAGAAGCAAACAGAAGCAATCACAGTTAAACAGATTAAAACTGAGGCAAACACAGTTAAACAGAGGCAAACAGAGTTAAACAGAGGCAGCCCGAGTTAAACAGAGGAAAACAGAGATAAGCAGAGGCAAACAGTGTTAAAAAGATTTAAACAGAGGCAAACAGAGTTAAATGGAGGCAAACAGAGGCAAGCAGAGGCAAACAGATGCAAACAGAGTTAAACAGAGGCAAACAGAGTTTAACGGATGCAAACACAGTTAAACAGAGGCAAACAGATTGAAAGAGAGTTAAACAGAGGCAGACAGAGGTAAACAGAGGCAAACAGAGTTAGAGAGAGATAAACAGAGGCAAACACAGTTAAACAGAGGCAAACAGAGTTAAACAGAGCCAAACAGAGGCAAACAGAATTGCACAGAGTTAAGCTGTGCCAAACAGTGGCAAACAGAGTTAAAGCGAGTTAAACAGAGGCAAACAGAGTTAATCAGAGACAAACAGAGGCAAAAAGAGTTAAACAGAGATAAATAGTGTTACACAGAGTTAAAAAGAGGCACACAGTGTTACATTGAGTCAAACAGAAGCAGTCAGAGTTAACCAGAGGTAAACAGAGTTGAATATATGCAAACACAGTTCAACAGAGGCAAACACAGTTAAACAGAGGCAACGAAATTTAACCAGAGGCAATCACAGTTAAACAGAGTTAAACAGAGGCAAACAGAGTGAAACTGAGGCAAACAGAGGCAAACAGATTGAAACAGAGGCAAACACAGTTAAAGAAAGGCAAACAGAGTTAAACAGAGGCAAACAGAGGCATACAGTGGCAAAGAGAGTTCAACAGAGGCAAAGAGTTAAACAGAGGCAAACAGATTGAAACAGAGTCAAACATTTAAACAGAGGCAAACAAAGTTAAAAATAGTTAAACAGAGGTAAACAGAGCAAACAGAGTTTAAAAGAGTTAAACAGAGACAAAGACAGGCAAACAGAGTTAAGCAGAGGCAAACAGAGTTAAACAGAGGCAAACAGATTCAAACAGAGTCAAACAGAGGTAAAAAAAAAGTTGAACAGAGGCAAACAGAGTTAAACATAGGCAAACAGAGGCAAACAGAGTTAAACAGATTTAAACTGAGGCAAACACAGTTAAACAGAGGCAAACAGAGTTAAACAGAGGCAAACAGAGTTAAACAGAGGCAAAAAAAAGCAAACAGAGTTAAACAGAGGCAAAAAGAGTTAAACAGAGACAAACAGAGTTACACAGAGTAATACAGAGGCAAACAATGTTAAAAAGAGTTAAACAGAGGCAAACAGAGTTAAACCGAGTTAAACAGAGGCAAACAGAGTTAAACAATGGCAAACAGAAGCAAACAGAGTTAAACTGAGTGAAACAGAGGCAAACAGAGGCAAACAGAGTTAACAGAGGCAAACAGAGGCAAACAGAGTTAAACCGAGTTAAACAGAGGCAAACACAGTTAAAGAGAGGCAAAAAGAGTTAAACAGAGGCAAACAGAGGCATATAGAGGCAAAGAGAGTTCAACAGAGGCAAACAGTTAAAAAGAGGGAAACAGAGGCAAACAGATTGAAACAGAGTCAAACATTTAAACAGAGGGAAACAGAGGCAAACGAAGTTAAAAAGAGTAAAACAGAGGTAAACAGAGCAAACAGAGTTTAACAGAGTTAAACAGAGACAAGGACAGGCAAACAGAGTTAAGCTGAGGCTAACAGTGTTAAACAGAGGCAAACAGATTCAAACAGAGTCAACCAGAGTTAAAAACAGTTGAACAGAGGCAAACAGAGTTAAGCATAGGCAAGCAGAGGCAAACAGAGTTTAACAGAGGCAAACAGAGTTAAACTGAGCAAACAGAGATAAACAGAGGCAAACAGAATTAAACAGAGGCAACCAAAGGAAAACAGAGATATGCAGAGGCAAACAGAGTTAAAAAGAGTTAAACAGAGGCAAACAGAGTTAAACGGAGGCAAACAGAGGCAGACAGAGAAAAGCAGAGGCAAACAGACACAAACAGAGTTAAACAGAGGAGAAACAGAGTTAAACAGAGTTATATAGAGGCAAACAAAGTTAAATGGAGGCAAACAGAGGCAGACAGAGGCAAGCAGAGGCAAACAGACGCAAACAGAGTTAAACAGAGGCAAACAGAGTTTAACAGATGCAAACACAGTTAAACAGAGGCAAACAGAGTGAAAGAGAGTTAAACAGAGGCAAACAGAATTACAGAGAGTTAAGCTGTGCCAAACAGTGGCAAACAGATTTAAAGCGAGTGAAACAGAGGCAAACAGAGTTAATCAGAGGCAAACAGAGGCAAACAGAGTTAAACAGAGACAAATAGTGTTACACAGAGTTAAAAAGAGACACACAGTGTTACATTGAGTCAAACAGAAGCAATCAGAGTTAACCAGAGGTAAACAGAGTTGAATATAGGCAAACACAGTTCAAAAGAGGCAAACACAGTTAAACAGAGGCATCGAAAGTTAACCAGAGGCAATCACAGTTAAACAGATTTAAACAGAGGCAAACAGAGTGAAACAGAGGCAAACAGAGTTAAACAGAGGCAAACAGAGGCAAACAGAGTTAAACAGATTTAATGAGAGGCAAACACAGTTAAAGAGAGTCAAACATTTAAACAGAGGCAAACAAAGTTAAAAAGAGTTAAACAGAGGTAAACAGAGCAAACAGAGTTTAACAGAGTTAAACACAGACAAAGACAGGCAAACAGAGTTAAGCAGAGGCTAACAGAGTTAAACAGAGGCAAACAGATTCAAACAGAGTCAAACAGAGTTAAAAAAAAAGTTGAACAGAGGCAAACAGAGTTAAACATAGGCAAACAGAGGCAAACAGAGTTAAACAGAGGCAAACAGAGTTAAACTGAGGCAAACAGAGATAAACAGAGGCAAACAGAGTTAAACAGAGGCAACCAGAGGAAAACACAGATAAGCAGAGGCAAACAGAGTTAAAAAGAGTTAAACAGAGGCAAACATAGTTAAACAGAGGCAAACAGAGTGAAACAGAGGCAAACAGAGGCAAACAGAGTTAAACCAATTTAAACAGAGGCAAACATAGTTAAAGAGAGGCAAACAGAGTTAAACAGAGGCAAACAGAGGCATACAGAGGCAAAGAGAGTTCAACAGAGGCAAACAGTTAAACAGAGGGAAACAGGCAAATAGATTGAAACAGAGGCAAACATTTAAACAGAGGCAAACAGAGGCAAACAAAGTTAAAAAGAGTTAAACAGAGGTAAACAGATCAAACAGAGTTTAAAAGAGTTAAACAGAGACAAAGACAGGCAAACAGAGTTAAGCAGAGGCAAACAGAGTTAAACAGAGGCAAACAGATTCAAACAGAGTCAAACAGAGGTAAAAAAAAGTTGAACAGAGGCAAACAGAGTTAAACATAGGCAAACAGAGGCAAACAGAGTTAAACAGATTTAAACTGAGGCAAACACAGTTAAACAGAGGCAAACAGAGTTAAACGGAGGCAAACAGAGTTAAACAGAGGTAAAAAGAAGCAAACAGAGTTAAACAGAGGCAAAAAGAGTTAAACAGAGGCAACGAAAGTTAACCAGAGGCAAACAGAAGCAATCACAGTTAAACAGATTTAAACTGAGGCAAACACAGTTAAACAGAGGCAAACAGAGTTAAACAGAGGCAAACAGAGTTAAACTGAGGCAAACACAGTTAAACAGAGGCCAGCAGAGTTAAACAGAGGCAGCCCGAGTTAAACAGAGGAAAACAGAGATAAGCAGAGGCAAACAGTGTTAAAAAGATTTAAACAGAGGCAAACAGAGTTAAATGGAGGCAAACAGAGGCAGACAGAGGCAAGCAGAGGCAAACAGATGCAAACAGAGTTAAACAGAGGCAAACAGAGTTTAACGGATGCAAACACAGTTAAACAGAGGCAAACAGATTGAAAGAGAGTTAAACAGAGGCAGACAGAGGTAAACAGAGGCAAACAGAGTTAGAGAGAGATAAACAGAGGCAAACACAGTTAAACAGAGGCAAACAGAGTTAAACAGAGCCAAACAGAGGCAAACAGAATTGCACAGAGTTAAGCAGTGCCAAACAGTGGCAAACAGAGTTAAAGCGAGTTAAACAGAGGCAAACAGAGTTAATCAGAGACAAACAGAGGCAAAAAGAGTTAAACAGAGACAAATAGTGTTACACAGAGTTAAAAAGAGACACACAGTGTTACATTGAGTCAAACAGAAGCAATCAGAGTTAACCAGAGGTAAACAGAGTTGAATATAGGCAAACACAGTTCAAAAGAGGCAAACACAGTTAAACAGAGGCATCGAAAGTTAACCAGAGGCAATCACAGTTAAACAGATTTAAACAGAGGCAAACAGAGTGAAACAGAGGCAAACAGAGGCAAACAGAGTTAAACAGATTTAATGAGAGGCAAACACAGTTAAAGAGAGTCAAACATTTAAACAGAAGCAAACAAAGTTAAAAAGAGTTAAACAGAGGTAAACAGAGCAAACAGAGTTTAACAGAGTTAAACACAGACAAAGACAGGCAAACAGAGTTAAGCAGAGGCTAACAGAGTTAAACAGAGGCAAACAGATTCAAACAGAGTCAAACAGAGTTAAAAAAAAAGTTGAACAGAGGCAAACAGAGTTAAACATAGGCAAACAGAGGCAAACAGAGTTAAACAGAGGCAAACAGAGTTAAACTGAGGCAAACAGAGATAAACAGAGGCAAACAGAGTTAAACAGAGGCAACCAGAGGAAAACACAGATAAGCAGAGGCAAACAGAGTTAAAAAGAGTTAAACAGAGGCAAACATAGTTAAACAGAGGCAAACAGAGTGAAACAGAGGCAAACCGAGGCAAACAGAGTTAAACCAATTTAAACAGAGGCAAACATAGTTAAAGAGAGGCAAACAGAGTTAAACAGAGGCAAACAGAGGCATACAGAGGCAAAGAGAGTTCAACAGAGGCAAACAGTTAAACAGAGGGAAACAGGCAAATAGATTGAAACAGAGGCAAACATTTAAACAGAGGCAAACAGAGGCAAACAAAGTTAAAAAGAGTTAAACAGAGGTAAACAGATCAAACAGAGTTTAAAAGAGTTAAACAGAGACAAAGACAGGCAAACAGAGTTAAGCAGAGGCAAACAGAGTTAAACAGAGGCAAACAGATTCAAACAGAGTCAAACAGAGGTAAAAAAAAGTTGAACAGAGGCAAACAGAGTTAAACATAGGCAAACAGAGGCAAACAGAGTTAAACAGATTTAAACTGAGGCAAACACAGTTAAACAGAGGCAAACAGAGTTAAACGGAGGCAAACAGAGTTAAACAGAGGTAAAAAGAAGCAAACAGAGTTAAACAGAGGCAAAAAGAGTTAAACAGAGGCAACGAAAGTTAACCAGAGGCAAACAGAAGCAATCACAGTTAAACAGATTTAAACTGAGGCAAACACAGTTAAACAGAGGCAAACAGAGTTAAACAGAGGCAAACAGAGTTAAACTGAGGCAAACACAGTTAAACAGAGGCAAGCAGAGTTAAACAGAGGCAGCCCGAGTTAAACAGAGGAAAACAGAGATAAGCAGAGGCAAACAGTGTTAAAAAGATTTAAACAGAGGCAAAGAGAGTTAAATGGAGGCAAACAGAGGCAGACAGAGGCAAGCAGAGGCAAACAGATGCAAACAGAGTTAAACAGAGGCAAACAGAGTTTAACGGATGCAAACACAGTTAAACAGAGGCAAACAGATTGAAAGAGAGTTAAACAGAGGCAGACAGAGGTAAACAGAGGCAAACAGAGTTAGAGAGAGATAAACAGAGGCAAACACAGTTAAACAGAGGCAAACAGAGTTAAACAGAGCCAAACAGAGGCAAACAGAATTGCACAGAGTTAAGCAGTGCCAAACAGTGGCAAACAGAGTTAAAGCGAGTTAAACAGAGGCAAACAGAGTTAATCAGAGACAAACAGAGGCAAAAAGAGTTAAACAGAGACAAATAGTGTTACACAGAGTTAAAAAGAGGCACACAGTGTTACATTGAGTCAAACAGAAGCAATCAGAGTTAACCAGAGGTAAACAGAGTTGAATATATGCAAACACAGTTCAACAGAGGCAAACACAGTTAAACAGAGGCAACGGAAGTTAACCAGAGGTAATCACAGTTAAACAGACTTAAACAGAGGCAAACAGAGTGAAACAGAGGCAAACAGATATAAACAGAGGCAAACAGAGTTAAACAGATATAAACAGAGGCAAACACAGTTAAAGAAAGGCAAACAGATTTAAACAGAGGCAAACAGAGGCATACAGAGGCAAAGAGAGTTCAACAGAGGCAAAGAGTTAAACAGAGGGAAGCAGAGGCAAACAGATTGAAACAGAGTCAAACATTTAAACAGAGGCAAACAGAGGCAAACAAAGTTAAAAAGAGTTAAACAGAGGTAAACAGAGCAAACAGAGTTTAAAAGAGTTAAACAGAGACAAAGACAGGCAAACAGAGTCAAGCAGAGGCAAACAGAGTTAAACAGAGGCAAACAGATTCAAACAGAGTCAGACACAGGTAAAAAAAAAGTTGAACAGAGGCAAACAGAGTTAAACATAGGCAAACAGAGGCAAACAGAGTTAAACAGATTTAAACTGAGGCAAACACAGTTAAACAGAGGCAAACAGAGTTAAACGGAGGCAAACAGAGTTAAACAGAGGTAAAAAGAAGCAAACTGAGTTAAACAGAGGCAAAAAGAGTTAAACAGAGACAAACAGAGTTACACAGAGTTAAACAGAGGCAAACAATGTTAAATAGAGTTAAACAGAGGCAAACAGAGTTAAACTGAGTTAAACAGAGGCAAACAGAGTTAAACAATGGCAAACAGAAGCAAACAGAGTTAAACGGAGTGAAACAGAGGCAAACAGAGGCAAGCAGAGTTAAACAGAGGCAAACAGAGGCGAACAGAGTTAAACAGAGACAAAAGCTGTTAAAAAGAGTTAAACAGCGGCAACGAGAGTTAACCACAGGCAAACAGAGGCAATCAAAGTTAAACAGAGGCAAACAGAGGCAAACAGAGGCAAACAGAGTTCAACCGAGTTAAACAGAGGCAAAGACAGTTAAAGAGAGGCAAACAGAGTTAAAGAGAGGCAAACAGAGGCATACAGAAGCAAACAGCTAAACAGAGGGAAACAGAGGCAAACACATTGAAACAGAGGCAAACATTTAAACAGAGGCAAACAGAGGCAAACAAAGTTAAAAAGAGTTAAACAGAGGTAAACAGAGCAAACAGAGTTTAAAAGAGTTAAACAGAGACAAAGACAGGCAAACAGAGTTAAGCAGAGGCAAACAGAGTTAAACAGAGGCAAACAGATTCAAACAGAGGCAAACAGAGGTAAAAAAAAGTTGAACAGAGGCAAACAGAGTTAAACAGAGACAAAAACAGTTAAAAAGAGTTAAACAGAGGCAAACAGAGTTAACCAGAGGCAAACAGAGGCAATCACAGTTAAAGAGAGTTAAACAGAGGCAACCAGAGTGAAACAGAGGCAAACAGAGGCAAACAGATTTAAACCGATTTAAACAGAGGCAAACACAGTTAAAGAGAGGCAAACAGAGTTAAACAGAGGCAAAGAGAGTTCAACAGAGGCAAACAGTTAAACAGAGGGAAACAAGCAAATAGATTGAAACAGAGGCAAACATTTAAACAGAGGCAAACAGAGGCAAACAAAGTTAAAAAGAGTTAAACAGAGGTAAACAGATCAAACAGAGTTTAAAAGAGTTAAACAGAGACAAAGACAGGCAAACAGAGTTAAGCAGAGGCAAACAGAGTTAAACAGAGGCAAACAGATTCAAACAGAGTCAAACAGAGGTAAAAAAAAGTTGAACAGAGGCAAACAGAGTTAAACATAGGCAAACAGAGGCAAACAGAGTTAAACAGATTTAAACTGAGGCAAACACAGTTAAACAGAGGCAAACAGAGTTAAACGGAGGCAAACAGAGTTAAACAGAGGCAAAAAGAAGCAAACAGAGTTAAACAGAGGCAAAAAGAGTTACACAGAGTTAAACAGAGGCAAACAATGTTAAATAGAGTTAAACAGAGGCAAACAGAGTTAAACCGATTTAAACAGAAGCAAGCACAGTTAAAGAGAGGCAAACAGAGTTAAACAGAGGCATACAGAGGCATACAGAGGCAAAGAGAGTTCAACAGAGGCAAACAGTTAAACAGAGGGAAACAGGCAAACAGATTGAAACAGAGTCAAACATTTAAACAGAGGCAAACAGAGGCAAACAAAGTTAAAAAGAGTTAAACAGAGGTAAACAGAGCAAACAGAGTTTAACAGAGTTAAACAGAGACAAGGACAGGCAAACAGAGTTAAGCAGAGGCTAACAGAGTTAAACAGAGGCAAACAGATTCAAACAGAGTCAAACAGAGTTAAAAAAAATGAATAGAGGCAAACAGAGTTAAGCATAGGCAAACAGAGGCAAACAGAGTTTAACAGAGGCAAACAGAGTTAAACTGAGCAAACAGAGATAAACAGAGGCAAACAGAGTTAAACAGAGGCAACCAGAGGAAAACAGAGATATGCAGAGGCAAACAGAGTTAAAAAGAGTTAAACAGAGGCAAACAGAGTTAAACGGAGGCAAACAGAGGCAGACAGAGACAAGCAGAGGCAAACAGACACAAACAGAGTTAAACAGAGGCAAACAGAGTTAAACAGAACAGATGCAAACAGAGCTAAACAGAGGCAAATAGAGTGAAAGAGAGTTAAACAGAGGCAGACAGAGGCAAACAGAGTTAGGCAGAGATAAACAGAGGCAAACACAGTTAAACAGAGGCTAACAGAGTTAAACAGAGCCAAACAGAGGCAAACAGAATTGCACAGAGTTAATCAGAGGCAAACAGAGGCAAACAGAGTTAAACAGAGACAAATAGTGTTACACAGAGTTAAAAAGAGGCACACAGTGTTACATTGAGTCAACCAGAAGCAATCAGAGTTAACCAGAGGAAAACAGAGTTGAATATAGGCAAACACAGTTCAACAGAGGCAAACAGAGTTAAACAGAGGCAACGAAAGTTAACCAGAGGCAAACAGAAGCAATCACAGTTAAACAGATTTAAACTGAGGCAAACACAGTTAAACAGAGGCAAACAGAGTTAAACAGAGGCAAACAGAGTTAAACTGAGGCAAACACAGTTAAACAGAGGCAAACAGAGTTAAACAGAGGCAGCCCGAGTTAAACAGAGGAAAACAGAGATAAGCAGAGGCAAACAGTGTTAAAAAGATTTAAACAGAGGCAAACAGAGTTAAATGGAGGCAAACAGAGGCAAGCAGAGGCAAACAGATGCAAACAGAGTTAAACAGAGGTAAACAGAGCAAACAGAGTTTAAAAGAGTTAAACAGAGACAAAGACAGGCAAACAGAGTTAAGCAGAGGCAAACAGAGTTAAACAGAGGCAAACAGATTCAAACAGAGTCAGACACAGGTAAAAACAAAGTTGAACAGAGGCAAACAGAGTTAAACATAGGCAAACAGAGGCAAACAGAGTTAAACAGATTTAAACTGAGGCAAACACAGTTAAACAGAGGCAAACAGAGTTAAACGGAGGCAAACAGAGTTAAACAGAGGTAAAAAGAAGCAAACAGAGTTAAACAGAGGCAAAAAGAGTTAAACAGAGACAAACAGAGTTACACAGAGTTAAACAGAGGCAAACAATGTTAAATAGAGTTAAACAGAGGCAAACAGAGTTAAACTGAGTTAAACAGAGGCAAACAGAGTTAAACAATGGCAAACAGAAGCAAACAGAGTTAAACGGAGTGAAACAGAGGCAAACAGAGGCAAGCAGAGTTAAACAGAGGCAAACAGAGGCGAACAGAGTTAAACAGAGACAAAAGCTGTTAAAAAGAGTTAAACAGCGGCAACGAGAGTTAACCACAGGCAAACAGAGGCAATCACAGTTAAACAGAGGCAAACAGAGGCAAACAGAGGCAAACAGAGTTCAACCGAGTTAAACAGAGGCAACGACAGTTAAAGAGAGGCAAACAGAGTTAAAGAGAGGCAAACAGAGGCATACAGAAGCGAACAGTTAAACAGAGGGAAACAGAGGCAAACACATCGAAACAGAGGCAAACATTTAAACAGAGGCAAACAGAGGCAAACAAAGTTAAAAAGAGTTAAACAGAGGTAAACAGAGCAAACAGAGTTTAAAAGAGTTAAACAGAGACAAAGACAGGCAAACAGAGTTAAGCAGAGGCAAACAGAGTTAAACAGAGGCAAACAGATTCAAACAGAGTCAAACAGAGGTAAAAAAAAGTTGAACAGAGGCAAACAGAGTTAAACAGAGACAAAAACAGTTAAAAAGAGTTAAACAGAGGCAAACAAAGTTAACCAGAGGCAAACAGAGGCAATCACAGTTAAAGAGAGTTAAACAGAGGCAACCAGAGTGAAACAGAGGCAAACAGAGGCAAACAGAGTTAAACCGATTTAAACAGAGGCAAACACAGTTAAAGAGAGGCAAACAGAGTTAAACAGAGGCAAACAGAGGCATACAGAGGCAAAGAGAGTTCAACAGAGGCAAACAGTTAAACAGAGGGAAACAGGCAAATAGATTGAAACAGAGGCAAACATTTAAACAGAGGCAAACAGAGGCAAACAAAGTTAAAAAGAGTTAAACAGAGGTAAACAGATCAAACAGAGTTTAAAAGAGTTAAACAGAGACAAAGACAGGCAAACAGAGTTAAGCAGAGGCAAACAGAGTTAAACAGAGGCAAACAGATTCAAACAGAGTCAAACAGAGGTAAAAAAAAGTTGAACAGAGGCAAACAGAGTTAAACATAGGCAAACAGAGGCAAACAGAGTTAAACAGATTTAAACTGAGGCAAACACAGTTAAACAGAGGCAAACAGAGTTAAACGGAGGCAAACAGAGTTAAACAGAGGCAAAAAGAAGAAAACAGAGTTAAACAGAGGCAAAAAGAGTTACACAGAGTTAAACAGAGGCAAACAATGTTAAATAGAGTTAAACAGAGGCAAACAGAGTTAAACCGATTTAAACAGAAGCAAACACAGTTAAAGAGAGGCAAACAGAGTTAAACAGAGGCAAACAGAGGCATACAGAGGCAAAGAGAGTTCAACAGAGGCAAACAGTTAAACAGAGGGAAACAGGCAAACAGATTGAAACAGAGTCAAACATTTAAACAGAGGCAAACAGAGGCAAACAAAGTTAAAAAGAGTTAAACAGAGGTAAACAGAGCAAACAGAGTTTAACAGAGTTAAACAGAGACAAGGACAGGCAAACAGAGTTAAGCAGAGGCTAACAGAGTTAAACAGAGGCAAACAGATTCAAACAGAGTCAAACAGAGTTAAAAAAAATGAATAGAGGCAAACAGAGTTAAGCATAGGCAAACAGAGGCAAACAGAGTTTAACAGAGGCAAACAGAGTTAAACAGAGGCAGCCCGAGTTAAACAGAGGAAAACAGAGATAAGCAGAGGCAAACAGTGTTAAAAAGATTTAAACAGAGGCAAACAGAGTTAAATGGAGGCAAACAGAGGCAAGCAGAGGCAAACAGATGCAAACAGAGTTAAACAGAGGCAAACAGAGTTTAACGGATGCAAACACAGTTAAACAGAGGCAAACAGATTGAAAGAGAGTTAAACAGAGGCAGACAGAGGTAAACAGAGGCAAACAGAGTTAGAGAGAGATAAACAGAGGCAAACACAGTTAAACAGAGGCAAACAGAGTTAAACAGAGCCAAACCGAGGCAAACAGAATTGCACAGAGTTAAGCAGTGCCAAACAGTGGCAAACAGAGTTAAAGCGAGTTAAACAGAGGCAAACAGAGTTAATCAGAGACAAACAGAGGCAAAAAGAGTTAAACAGAGACAAATAGTGTTACACAGAGTTAAAAAGAGGCACACAGTGTTACATTGAGTCAAACAGAAGCAATCAGAGTTAACCAGAGGTAAACAGAGTTGAATATATGCAAACACAGTTCAACAGAGGCAAACACAGTTAAACAGAGGCAACAGAAGTTAACCAGAGGTAATCACAGTTAAACAGACTTAAACAGAGGCAAACAGAGTGAAACAGAGGCAAACAGAGGCAAACAGATATAAACAGAGGCAAACAGAGTTAAACAGATATAAACAGAGGCAAACACAGTTAAAGAAAGGCAAACAGATTTAAACAGAGGCAAACAGAAGCATACAGAGGCAAAGAGAGTTCAACAGAGGCAAAGAGTTAAACAGAGGGAAGCAGAGGCAAACAGATTGAAACAGAGTCAAACATTTAAACAGAGGCAAACAGAGGCAAACAAAGTTAAAAAGAGTTAAACAGAGGTAAACAGAGCAAACAGAGTTTAAAAGAGTTAAACAGAGACAAAGACAGGCAAACAGAGTTAAGCAGAGGCAAACAGAGTTAAACAGAGGCAAACAGATTCAAACAGAGTCAGACACAGGTAAAAAAAAAGTTGAACAGAGGCAAACAGAGTTAAACATAGGCAAACAGAGGCAAACAGAGTTAAACAGATTTAAACTGAGGCAAACACAGTTAAACAGAGGCAAACAGAGTTAAACGGAAGCAAACAGAGTTAAACAGAGGTAAAAAGAAGCAAACAGAGTTAAACAGAGGCAAAAAGAGTTAAACAGAGACAAACAGAGTTACACAGAGTTAAACAGAGGCAAACAATGTTAAATAGAGTTAAACAGAGGCAAACAGAGTTAAACTGAGTTAAACAGAGGCAAACAGAGTTAAACAATGGCAAACAGAAGCAAACAGAGTTAAACGGAGTGAAACAGAGGCAAACAGAGGCAAGCAGAGTTAAACAGAGGCAAACAGAGGCGAACAGAGTTAAACAGAGACAAAAGCTGTTAAAAAGAGTTAAACAGCGGCAACGAGAGTTAACCACAGGCAAACAGAGGCAATCACAGTTAAACAGAGGCAAACAGAGGCAAACAGAGGCAAACAGAGTTCAACCGAGTTAAACAGAGGCAAAGACAGTTAAAGAGAGGCAAACAGAGTTAAAGAGAGGCAAACAGAGGCATACAGAAGCGAACAGTTAAACAGAGGGAAACAGAGGCAAACACATTGAAACAGAGGCAAACATTTAAACAGAGGCAAACAGAGGCAAACAAAGTTAAAAAGAGTTAAACAGAGGTAAACAGAGCAAACAGAGTTTAAAAGAGTTAAACAGAGACAAAGACAGGCAAACAGAGTTAAGCAGAGGCAAACAGAGTTAAACAGAGGCAAACAGATTCAAACAGAGTCAAACAGAGGTAAAAAAAAGTTGAACAGAGGCAAACAGAGTTAAACAGAGACAAAAACAGTTAAAAAGAGTTAAACAGAGGCAAACAGAGTTAACCAGAGGCAAACAGAGGCAATCACAGTTAAAGAGAGTTAAACAGAGGCAACCAGAGTGAAACAGAGGCAAACAGAGGCAAACAGAGTTAAACCGATTTAAACAGAGGCAAACACAGTTAAAGAGAGGCAAACAGAGTTAAACAGAGGCAAACTGAGGCATACAGAGGCAAAGAGAGTTCAACAGAGGCAAACAGTTAAACAGAGGGAAACAGGCAAATAGATTGAAACAGAGGCAAACATTTAAACAGAGGCAAACAGAGGCAAACAAAGTTAAAAAGAGTTAAACAGAGGTAAACAGATCAAACAGAGTTTAAAAGAGTTAAACAGAGACAAAGACAGGCAAACAGAGTTAAGCAGAGGCAAACAGAGTTAAACAGAGGCAAACAGATTCAAACAGAGTCAAACAGAGGTAAAAAAAAGTTGAACAGAGGCAAACAGAGTTAAACATAGGCAAACAGAGTTCAACCGAGTTAAACAGAGGCAACGACAGTTAAAGAGAGGCAAACAGAGTTAAAGAGAGGCAAACAGAGGCATACAGAAGCGAACAGTTAAACAGAGGGAAACAGAGGCAAACACATTGAAACAGAGGCAAACATTTAAACAGAGGCAAACAGAGGCAAACAAAGTTAAAAAGAGTTAAACAGAGGTAAACAGAGCAAACAGAGTTTAAAAGAGTTAAACAGAGACAAAGACAGGCAAACAGAGTTAAGCAGAGGCAAACAGAGTTAAACAGAGGCAAACAGATTCAAACAGAGTCAAACAGAGGTAAAAAAAAGTTGAACAGAGGCAAACAGAGTTAAACAGAGACAAAAACAGTTAAAAAGAGTTAAACAGAGGCAAACAGAGTTAACCAGAGGCAAACAGAGGCAATCACAGTTAAAGAGAGTTAAACAGAGGCAACCAGAGTGAAACAGAGGCAAACAGAGGCAAACAGAGTTAAACCGATTTAAACAGAGGCAAACACAGTTAAAGAGAGGCAAACAGAGTTAAACAGAGGCAAACTGAGGCATACAGAGGCAAAGAGAGTTCAACAGAGGCAAACAGTTAAACAGAGGGAAACAGGCAAATAGATTGAAACAGAGGCAAACATTTAAACAGAGGCAAACAGAGGCAAACAAAGTTAAAAAGAGTTAAACAGAGGTAAACAGATCAAACAGAGTTTAAAAGAGTTAAACAGAGACAAAGACAGGCAAACAGAGTTAAGCAGAGGCAAACAGAGTTAAACAGAGGCAAACAGATTCAAACAGAGTCAAACAGAGGTAAAAAAAAGTTGAACAGAGGCAAACAGAGTTAAACATAGGCAAACAGAGTTCAACCGAGTTAAACAGAGGCAACGACAGTTAAAGAGAGGCAAACAGAGTTAAAGAGAGGCAAACAGAGGCATACAGAAGCGAACAGTTAAACAGAGGGAAACAGAGGCAAACACATTGAAACAGAGGCAAACATTTAAACAGAGGCAAACAGAGGCAAACAAAGTTAAAAAGAGTTAAACAGAGGTAAACAGAGCAAACAGAGTTTAAAAGAGTTAAACAGAGACAAAGACAGGCAAACAGAGTTAAGCAGAGGCAAACAGAGTTAAACAGAGGCAAACAGATTCAAACAGAGTCAAACAGAGGTAAAAAAAAGTTGAACAGAGGCAAAAAGAGTTAAACAGAGACAAAAACAGTTAAAAAGAGTTAAACAGAGGCAAACAAAGTTAACCAGAGGCAAACAGAGGCAATCACAGTTAAAGAGAGTTAAACAGAGGCAACCAGAGTGAAACAGAGGCAAACAGAGGCAAACAGAGTTAAACCGATTTAAACAGAGGCAAACACAGTTAAAGAGAGGCAAACAGAGTTAAACAGAGGCAAACAGAGGCATACAGAGGCAAAGAGAGTTCAACAGAGGCAAACAGTTAAACAGAGGGAAACAGGCAAATAGATTGAAACAGAGGCAAACATTTAAACAGAGGCAAACAGAGGCAAACAAAGTTAAAAAGAGTTAAACAGAGGTAAACAGATCAAACAGAGTTTAAAAGAGTTAAACAGAGACAAAGACAGGCAAACAGAGTTAAGCAGAGGCAAACAGAGTTAAACAGAGGCAAACAGATTCAAACAGAGTCAAACAGAGGTAAAAAAAAGTTGAACAGAGGCAAACAGAGTTAAACATAGGCAAACAGAGGCAAACAGAGTTAAACAGATTTAAACTGAGGCAAACACAGTTAAACAGAGGCAAACAGAGTTAAACGGAGGCAAACAGAGTTAAACAGAGGCAAAAAGAACCAAACAGAGTTAAACAGAGGCAAAAAGAGTTACACAGAGTTAAACAGAGGCAAACAATGTTAAATAGAGTTAAACAGAGGCAAACAGAGTTAAACCGATTTAAACAGAAGCAAACACAGTTAAAGAGAGGCAAACAGAGTTAAACAGAGGCAAACAGAGGCATACAGAGGCAAAGAGAGTTCAACAGAGGCAAACAGTTAAACAGAGGGAAACAGGCAAACAGATTGAAACAGAGTCAAACATTTAAACAGAGGCAAACAGAGGCAAACAAAGTTAAAAAGAGTTAAACAGAGGTAAACAGAGCAAACAGAGTTTAACAGAGTTAAACAGAGACAAGGACAGGCAAACAGAGTTAAGCAGAGGCTAACAGAGTTAAACAGAGGCAAACAGATTCAAACAGAGTCAAACAGAGTTAAAAAAAATGAATAGAGGCAAACAGAGTTAAGCATAGGCAAACAGAGGCAAACAGAGTTTAACAGAGGCAAACAGAGTTAAACTGAGCAAACAGAGATAAACAGAGGCAAACAGAGTTAAACAGAGGCAACCAGAGGAAAACAGAGATATGCAGAGGCAAACAGAGTTAAAAAGAGTTAAACAGAGGCAAACAGAGTTAAACGGAGGCAAACAGAGTTAAACCGATTTAAACAGAAGCAAACACAGTTAAAGAGAGGCAAACAGAGTTAAACAGAGGCAAACAGAGGCATACAGAGGCAAAGAGAGTTCAACAGAGGCAAACAGTTAAACAGAGGGAAACAGGCAAACAGATTGAAACAGAGTCAAACATTTAAACAGAGGCAAACAGAGGCAAACAAAGTTAAAAAGAGTTAAACAGAGGTAAACAGAGCAAACAGTGTTTAACAGAGTTAAACAGAGACAAGGACAGGCAAACAGAGTTAAGCAGAGGCTAACAGAGTTAAACAGAGGCAAACAGATTCAAACAGAGTCAAACAGAGTTAAAAAAAATGAATAGAGGCAAACAGAGTTAAGCATAGGCAAACAGAGGCAAACAGAGTTTAACAGAGGCAAACAGAGTTAAACTGAGCAAACAGAGATAAACAGAGGCAAACAGAGTTAAACAGAGGCAACCAGAGGAAAACAGAGATATGCAGAGGCAAACAGAGTTAAAAAGAGTTAAACAGAGGCAAACAGAGTTAAACGGAGGCAAACAGAGGCAGACAGAGACAAGCAGAGGCAAACAGACACAAACAGAGTTAAACAGAGGCAAACAGAGTTAAACAGAACAGATGCAAACAGAGCTAAACAGAGGCAAACAGAGTGAAAGAGAGTTAAACAGAGGCAGACAGAGGCAAACAGAGTTAGGCAGAGATAAACAGAGGCAAACACAGTTAAACAGAGGCTAACAGAGTTAAACAGAGCCAAACAGAGGCAAACAGAATTGCACAGAGTTAATCAGAGGCAAACAGAGGCAAACAGAGTTAAACAGAGACAAATAGTGTTACACAGAGTTAAAAAGAGGCACACAGTGTTACATTGAGTCAACCAGAAGCAATCAGAGTTAACCAGAGGAAAACAGAGTTGAATATAGGCAAACACAGTTCAACAGAGGCAAACAGAGTTAAACAGAGGCAACGAAAGTTAACCAGAGGCAAACAGAAGCAATCACAGTTAAACAGATTTAAACTGAGGCAAACACAGTTAAACAGAGGCAAACAGAGTTAAACAGAGGCAAACACAGTTAAACTGAGGCAAACACAGTTAAACAGAGGCAAACAGAGTTAAACAGAGGCAAACAGAGTTAAACAGAGGAAAACAGAGATAAGCAGAGGCAAACAGTGTTAAAAAGATTTAAACAGAGGCAAACAGAGTTAAATGGAGGCAAACAGAGGCAGACAGAGGCAAGCAGAGGCAAACAAATGCAAACAGAGTTAAACAGAGGCAAACAGAGTTTAACGGATGCAAACACAGTTAAACAGAGGCTAACAGATTGAAAGAGAGTTAAACAGAGGCAGACAGAGGTAAACAGAGGCAAACAGAGTTAGAGAGAGATAAACTGAGGCAAACACAGTTAAACAGAGGCAAACAGAGTTAAACAGAGCCAAACAGAGGCAAACAGAATTGCACAGAGTTAAGCAGTGCCAAACAGTGGCAAACAGAGTTAAAGCGAGTTAAACAGAGGCAAACAGAGTTAATCAGAGACAAACAGAGGCAAAAAGAGTTAAACAGAGACAAATAGTGTTACACAGAGTTAAAAAGAGGCACACAGTGTTACATTGAGTCAAACAGAAGCAATCAGAGTTAACCAGAGGTAAACAGAGTTGAATATATGCAAACACAGTTCAACAGAGGCAAACACAGTTAAACAGAGGCAACGGAAGTTAACCAGAGGTAATCACAGTTAAACAGACTTAAACAGAGGCAAACAGAGTGAAACAGAGGCAAACAGAGGCAAACAGATATAAACAGAGGCAAACAGAGTTAAACAGATATAAACAGAGGCAAACACAGTTAAAGAAAGGCAAACAGATTTAAACAGAGGCAAACAGAAGCATACAGAGGCAAAGAGAGTTCAACAGAGGCAAAGAGTTAAACAGAGGGAAACAGAGGCAAACAGATTGAAACAGAGTCAAACATTTAAACAGAGGCAAACAGAGGCAAACAAAGTTAAAAAGAGTTAAACAGAGGTAAACAGAGCAAACAGAGTTTAAAAGAGTTAAACAGAGACAAAGACAGGCAAACAGAGTTAAGCAGAGGCAAACAGAGTTAAACAGAGGCAAACAGATTCAAACAGAGTCAGACACAGGTAAAAAAAAAGTTGAACAGAGGCAAACAGAGTTAAACATAGGCAAACAGAGGCAAACAGAGTTAAACAGATTTAAACTGAGGCAAACACAGTTAAACAGAGGCAAACAGAGTTAAACGGAAGCAAACAGAGTTAAACAGAGGTAAAAAGAAGCAAACAGAGTTAAACAGAGGCAAAAAGAGTTAAACAGAGACAAACAGAGTTACACAGAGTTAAACAGAGGCAAACAATGTTAAATAGAGTTAAACAGAGGCAAACAGAGTTAAACTGAGTTAAACAGAGGCAAACAGAGTTAAACAATGGCAAACAGAAGCAAACAGAGTTAAACGGAGTTAAACAGAGGCAAACAGAGGCGAACAGAGTTAAACAGAGACAAAAGCTGTTAAAAAGAGTTAAACAGCGGCAACGAGAGTTAACCACAGGCAAACAGAGGCAATCACAGTTAAACAGAGGCAAACAGAGGCAAACAGAGGCAAACAGAGTTCAACCGAGTTAAACAGAGGCAAAGACAGTTAAAGAGAGGCAAACAGAGTTAAAGAGAGGCAAACAGAGGCATACAGAAGCGAACAGTTAAACAGAGGGAAACAGAGGCAAACACATTGAAACAGAGGCAAACATTTAAACAGAGGCAAACAGAGGCAAACAAAGTTAAAAAGAGTTAAACAGAGGTAAACAGAGCAAACAGAGTTTAAAAGAGTTAAACAGAGACAAAGACAGGCAAACAGAGTTAAGCAGAGGCAAACAGAGTTAAACAGAGGCAAACAGATTCAAACAGAGTCAAACAGAGGTAAAAAAAAGTTGAACAGAGGCAAACAGAGTTAAACAGAGACAAAAACAGTTAAAAAGAGTTAAACAGAGGCAAACAGAGTTAACCAGAGGCAAACAGAGGCAATCACAGTTAAAGAGAGTTAAACAGAGGCAACCAGAGTGAAACAGAGGCAAACAGAGGCAAACAGAGTTAAACCGATTTAAACAGAGGCAAACACAGTTAAAGAGAGGCAAACAGAGTTAAACAGAGGCAAACTGAGGCATACAGAGGCAAAGAGAGTTCAACAGAGGCAAACAGTTAAACAGAGGGAAACAGGCAAATAGATTGAAACAGAGGCAAACATTTAAACAGAGGCAAACAGAGGCAAACAAAGTTAAAAAGAGTTAAACAGAGGTAAACAGATCAAACAGAGTTTAAAAGAGTTAAACAGAGACAAAGACAGGCAAACAGAGTTAAGCAGAGGCAAACAGAGTTAAACAGAGGCAAACAGATTCAAACAGAGTCAAACAGAGGTAAAAAAAAGTTGAACAGAGGCAAACAGAGTTAAACATAGGCAAACAGAGGCAAACAGAGTTAAACAGATTTAAACTGAGGCAAACACAGTTAAACAGAGGCAAACAGAGTTAAACGGAGGCAAACAGAGTTAAACAGAGGCAAAAAGAAGCAAACAGAGTTAAACAGAGGCAAAAAGAGTTACACAGAGTTAAACAGAGGCAAACAATGTTAAATAGAGTTAAACAGAGGCAAACAGAGTTAAACTGAGTTAAACAGAGGCAAACAGAGTTAAACAATGGCAAACAGAAGCAAACAGAGTTAAACGGAGTGAAACAGAGGCAAACAGAGGCAAGCAGAGTTAAACAGAGGCAAACAGAGGCGAACAGAGTTAAACAGAGACAAAAGCTGTTAAAAAGAGTTAAACAGCGGCAACGAGAGTTAACCACAGGCAAACAGAGGCAATCACAGTTAAACAGAGGCAAACAGAGGCAAACAGAGGCAAACAGAGTTCAACCGAGTTAAACAGAGGCAAAGACAGTTAAAGGGAGGCAAACAGAGTTAAAGAGAGGCAAACAGAGGCATACAGAAGCGAACAGTTAAACAGAGGGAAACAGAGGCAAACACATTGAAACAGAGGCAAACATTTAAACAGAGGCAAACAGAGGCAAACAAAGTTAAAAAGAGTTAAACAGAGGTAAACAGAGCAAACAGAGTTTAAAAGAGTTAAACAGAGACAAAGACAGGCAAACAGAGTTAAGCAGAGGCAAACAGAGTTAAACAGAGGCAAACAGATTCAAACAGAGTCAGACACAGGTAAAAACAAAGTTGAACAGAGGCAAACAGAGTTAAACATAGGCAAACAGAGGCAAACAGAGTTAAACAGATTTAAACTGAGGCAAACACAGTTAAACAGAGGCAAACAGAGTTAAACGGAGGCAAACAGAGTTAAACAGAGGTAAAAAGAAGCAAACAGAGTTAAACAGAGGCAAAAAGAGTTAAACAGAGACAAACAGAGTTACACAGAGTTAAACAGAGGCAAACAATGTTAAATAGAGTTAAACAGAGGCAAACAGAGTTAAACTGAGTTAAACAGAGGCAAACAGAGTTAAACAATGGCAAACAGAAGCAAACAGAGTTAAACGGAGTGAAACAGAGGCAAACAGAGGCAAGCAGAGTTAAACAGAGGCAAACAGAGGCGAACAGAGTTAAACAGAGACAAAAGCTGTTAAAAAGAGTTAAACAGCGGCAACGAGAGTTAACCACAGGCAAACAGAGGCAATCACAGTTAAACAGAGGCAAACAGAGGCAAACAGAGGCAAACAGAGTTCAACCGAGTTAAACAGAGGCAACGACAGTTAAAGAGAGGCAAACAGAGTTAAAGAGAGGCAAACAGAGGCATACAGAAGCGAACAGTTAAACAGAGGGAAACAGAGGCAAACACATCGAAACAGAGGCAAACATTTAAACAGAGGCAAACAGAGGCAAACAAAGTTAAAAAGAGTTAAACAGAGGTAAACAGAGCAAACAGAGTTTAAAAGAGTTAAACAGAGACAAAGACAGGCAAACAGAGTTAAGCAGAGGCAAACAGAGTTAAACAGAGGCAAACAGATTCAAACAGAGTCAAACAGAGGTAAAAAAAAGTTGAACAGAGGCAAACAGAGTTAAACAGAGACAAAAACAGTTAAAAAGAGTTAAACAGAGGCAAACAAAGTTAACCAGAGGCAAACAGAGGCAATCACAGTTAAAGAGAGTTAAACAGAGGCAACCAGAGTGAAACAGAGGCAAACAGAGGCAAACAGAGTTAAACCAATTTAAACAGAGGCAAACACAGTTAAAGAGAGGCAAACAGAGTTAAACAGAGGCAAACAGAGGCATACAGAGGCAAAGAGAGTTCAACAGAGGCAAACAGTTAAACAGAGGGAAACAGGCAAATAGATTGAAACAGAGGCAAACATTTAAACAGAGGCAAACAGAGGCAAACAAAGTTAAAAAGAGTTAAACAGAGGTAAACAGATCAAACAGAGTTTAAAAGAGTTAAACAGAGACAAAGACAGGCAAACAGAGTTAAGCAGAGGCAAACAGAGTTAAACAGAGGCAAACAGATTCAAACAGAGTCAAACAGAGGTAAAAAAAAGTTGAACAGAGGCAAACAGAGT
>JANJGN010003048.1:0-52348 GCA_026770705.1 Isurus oxyrinchus
AGAGCGGTGGTGGCTCCAAGAAGATCCCTCTCCTCCCCCATGGCCACCTTCCCGATGCCAGGTCTCCCGATCAGGGACTGAGCGCCTTTGAAGGAGGGACCCATTCCTGGCAGCCTGTGAGAAACCTGACGGGCGGCTTCCCTACCCACTGCTGGGTGACTACCTGACATGGTGGGCTGAGACGCTTAAGTTGGCATTAGCTGCCCACTTATGGGCTTCAATTAAAATCCAGGCAGGATGGGCATCCATGAGCTGGACTGAATTGGATGTAGGCACTGGGGTCCACACACCACCCCAGCCTCATTAAATGACCCCCTCCGTCCCCCGGCTTTCAGACTCTCTGCCGGGGGGGGTGAGTGGGGGCATGAAATTCCATCCCAAGCGTGTGAGAGATAAATTGACCAGTCATACCCTAAAAGCTCCCTTTTGACCAGGCAACAGTGTCCACTCACTATGGCCAGCAGTGTCTCTGAGTTGGGTTTTTCAATCAGTGTTATTTCTCGGGATTTCCTGGGTTTCCTATTGTGACATTCTCGGTGGTCACTTACGCAATCGCAAAAAGGAATTGCACCAAATTTCCCATCAGTTTCCTCACAGTAAACAGTGTACAATAATCTCATTACTGTAAACTCACGAAGGCCTCTCAATTCATAGGGGTCTCACACCTCCTGTACACCTGTACACACACACACACACACTGTCCGTGTAGGGGTCTGGTCTCAGTCTCACACCTCCTGTACACATCTCTTTGGTGTGTATCCCTAAAGCTCTCTGTTCCGTCTCACCTGGTTTTGAACCTATTGGGGACTGGTTTGAGCTCATGCCTCGGCTGCTACTGATGCTGTTTAAAGTGGTCAGCATGTGGAGCGCTGGGAGGTGTCGGGCCAAGAACATTTTGGGTTCAGCTGCTCGGATGAGCATCCCCAGCTTTTGCTCATCTTTGCAAGGCCGACAGGACATGAAGCAAGTCTTCCAGTCAACTTCATTTGTGAGGGGCTTGATCGAGCGTAGATCCCACAATGGCTCACTGAACAGCCATCGATGACTACCCCCCACCCCCACCTACCCACCCACCCACCCCTCCTTCTGGGTGCAGACATGAACAGTTAATGTCAGCTCAATTTCCTCTAAAAAATTGTTTCAAAAAATGCAGCCAGGATTCCTGCTCCTGACAACTCTCCAGTTACCTGCAACTGTGAGATTGCTGGGGAAGTGTAGATGGGACTTTACCCCTTAAGTGCATTGACAGGCAGAGGGATCTGGGTGTACAGGTCCACAGGTCACTGAAAGTGGCAACGCAGGTGGATAAGGTAGTCAGGAAGACATATGGCATGCTTGCCTTCATTGGCAGGGGTATTGAGTATAAAAGCTGGGAAATCATGCAACACTTGGAATATTGCATGCAGTTCTGGTCGCCACATTACCAGAAGGATATGGAGGCGTTGGAGAGGGTGCAGAGGAGGTTTACCAGGATGCTGCCTGGTCTGGAGGTTATTAGCTATGAGGAGAGGTTGGAGAAACTCGGATTGTTCTCACTAGAGCGACGGAGATTGAGGGGCGACTGGATAGAAGTTTACAAAAATGATGAGTGGCATGGACAGAGTAGATAGTCAGAAGCTTTTTCCCAGGGTGGAAGAGTCAGTTACTAGGGGACATAGATTTAAGGTGAGAGGAGAAAAACTATAGAGGAGATGTGTGGGCAAGTTTTTATATGCAGAGGGTAGTGAGTGTCTGGAATTCGCTGCCAGAGGAGATGGTGGAAGCAGGTACAATAGTGGTGTTTAAGAGGCAGCTTGACAAATACATGAATAGGATGGGAATAGAGGGATACAGACCCCGGAAGTGCAAAATGTTTTAGTTGACGGGCAATATGATCGGTGCAGGCTTGGAGGGCCGAAGGGACTGTTCCTGTGCTGTACTTTTCTTTGTTCTGTGCTGTACCTGTCCTGGGAGTGTTTGATGGGGACAGTGTAGAGGGAGCTTTACTCTGTATCTAACCTTGTGCTGTTCCTGTCCTGGGAGTGTTGATGGGGACAGTGTAGGGGGAGCTTTACTCTGTATCTAACCCCGTGCTGTACCTGTCCTGGGAGTGTTTGATGGGGACAGTGTAGAGGAAGCTTTACTCTGTATCTAACCCCGTGCTGTACCTGTCCTGGGAGTGTTTGATGGGGACAGTGTAGAGGGAGCTTTACTCTGTATCTAACCCCATGCTGTACCGGCCCTGGGAGTGTTTGATGTGGACAGTGTAGAGGGAGCTTTACTCTGTATCTAACCCCGTGCTGTACCTGTCCTGGGAGTGTTTGATGGGGACAGTTTAGAGGGAGCTTTACTCTGTATCAAACTCCGTGCTGTACCTGTCCTGGGAGTGTTTGATGGGGACAGTGTAGAGGGAGCTTTACTCTGTATCAAACTCCGTGCTGTACCTGTCCTGGGAGTGTTTGATGGGGACAGTGTAGAGGGAGCTTTACTCTGTATCTAACCCTGTGCTGTACCTGTCCTGGGAGTGTTGATGGAGACAGTGTAGAGGGAGATTTACTCTGTATCTAACCCCGTGCTGTAACTGTCCTGGGAGTGTTTGATGGGGACAATGTAGAGGGAGATTTACTCTGTATCTAACCCCGTGCTGTACCTGCCCTGGGAGTGTTTGATGGGGACAGTGTAGAGGGAGATTTACTCCGTATCTAACCCCGTGCTGTACCTGTCCTGGGAGTGTTTGACGGGGACAGTGTAGAGGGAGCTTTACTCTGTATCTAATCCCGTGCTGTACCTGTCCTGGGAGTGTTTGACGGGGACAGTGTAGAGGGAGATTTACTCTGTATCTAACCCCGTGCTGTACCTGTCCTGGGAGTGTTTGATGGGGACAGTGTTGGGAGCTTATCTTCCCGCTGTAAACACTTATGTAAATGGATGATAGGATTATGCTATTTTGTTCAGTGATCTAGATAATGCTCAAGATCAGTGAGGGTCCCTTAGGCCAAAGGTAAGTGAGAGATAGAGAGAGGGTTCGGGGCGGTTGGATGGAGGGGGCGGGGGGCGGGGGGGGTGGGTTGGAATAGAGAGCGGTGGTGGCTCCAAGAAGCTCCCTCTTCTCCCCCCACGGCCACCTTCCCAATGCCAGGTCTCCCGATCAGGGACTGAGCGCCTTTGAAGGAGGGACCCATTCCTGGCAGCCTGTGAGAAACCTGACGGGTGGCTTCCCTACCCACTGCTGGGTGACTACCTGACATGGTGGGCTGAGACGCTTAAGTTGGCATTAGCTGCCCACTTATGGGCTTCAATTAAAATCCAGGCAGGATGGGCATCCATGAGCTGGACTGAATTGGGTGTAGGCACTGGGGTCCGCACACCACCCAGCCTCATTAAATGACCCCCTCCGTCCCCCCGGCTTTCAGACTCTCTGCCGGGGGGGTGAGTGGGGGCATGAAATTCCATCCCAAGCGTGTGAGAGATAAATTGACCAGTCATACCCTAAAAGCTCCCCTTTGACCAGGCAACAGTGTCCACTCACTATGGCCAGCAGTGTCTCTGAGTTGGGTTTTTCAATCAGTGTTATTTCTCGGGATTTCCTGGGTTTCCTATTGTGACATTCTCGGTGGTCAGGTATGCAATTGCAAAAAGGAATTGCACCAAATTTCCCATCAGTTTCCTCACAGTAAACAGTGTACAATAATCTCATTACTGTAAACTCACGAAGGCCTCTCAATTCATAGGGGTCTCACACCTCCTGTACACACACCACACACACACACACACACACACACACACACACACACATACACACACACACTATCCATGTAGGGGTCTGGTCTCAGTCTCACCCCTCCTGTACACACACACTGTCCGTGTAGGGGTCTGGACTTAGTCCCACACCTCCTGTACACACAACACACACACCACTGTCCATGTAGGGGCCTGGTCTCAGTCTCACACCTCCTGTGCAAATACACTGTCCATGTAGGGGCCTGGTCTCAGTCTCACACCTCCTGTACACACACACTGTCCATATAGGGGCCTGGTCTCAGTCTCACACCTCCTGTACACACACACTGTCCGTGTAGGGGTCTGGTCTCAGTCTCACACCTCCTGTACACACACACTGTCCGTGTAGGGGTCTGGTCTCAGTCTCACACCTCCTGTACACTCTCACTGTCCATGTAGGGGTCTGGTCTCGGTCTCACACCTCCTGTACACGCACACTGTCCGTGTAGGGGTCTGGTCTCAGTCTCACACCTCCTGTACACACACACTGTCCGTGTAGGGGTCTGGTCTCAGTCTCACACCTCCTGTATACACACACTGTCCGTGTAAGGGTCTGGTCTCGGTCTCACACCTCCTGTACACACACACTGTCCGTGTAGGGGTCTGGTCTCAGTCTCACACCTCCTGTACACTCTCACTGTCCGTGTAGGGGTCTGGTCTCGGTCTCACACCTCCTGTACACACACACTGTCCGTGTAGGGGTCTGGTCTCAGTCTCACACCTCCTGTATACACACACTGTCCGTGTAGGGGTCTGGTCTCAGTCTCACACCTCCTGTACACTCTCACTGTCCGTGTAGGGGTCTGGTCTCGGTCTCACACCTCCTGTACACACACGCTGTCCGTGTAGGGGTCTGGGTCTCGGTCTCACACCTCCTGTACACACACGCTGTCCGTGTAGGGGTCTGGTCTCGGTCTCACACCTCCTGTACACACACGCTGTCCGTGTAGGGGTCTGGTCTCGGTCTCACACCTCCTGTACACTCTCACTGTCCGTGTAGGGGTCTGGTCTCAGTCTCACACCCTCCTGTACACATCTCTTTGGTGTGTATCCCTAAAGCTCTCTGTTCCGTCTCACCTGGTTTTGAACCTATTGGGGACTGGTTTGAGCTCATGCCTCGGCTGCTACTGATGCTGTTTTAAAGTGGTCAGCATGTGGAGCGCTGGGAGGTGTCGGGCCAAGAACATTTTGGGTTCAGCTGCTCGGATGAGCATCCCCAGCTTTTGCTCATCTTTGCAAGGCCGACAGGACATGAAGCAAGTCTTTCAGTCGACTTCATTTGTGAGGGGCTTGATCGAGCATAGATCCCACAATGGCTCACTAAACAGCCATCGATGACTACCCCCCCCTCCTGGGTGCAGACATGAACGGCTAACATCAGCTCAACTTCCTCTAAAAAAATTGGTTCAAAAAATGCAGCCAGGATTCCTGCTCCTGATGACTCTCCAGTTACCTGCAACTGTGAGATTGCTGGGGAAGTGTAGATGGGACTTTACCCCTGTGCTGTACCTGTCCTGGGAGTGTTTGATGGGGACAGTGTAGAGGGAGCTTTACTCTGTATCTAACCCCGTGCTGTGCCTGTCCTGGGAGTGTTTGATGGGGACAGTGTAGAGGGAGCTTTACTCTGTATCTAACCCCGTGCTGTACCTGTCCTGGGAGTGTTTGATGGGGACAGTGTAGAGGGAGCTTTACTCTGTATCTAACCCCGTGCTGTGCCTGTCCTGGGAGTGTTTGATGGGGACAGTGTAGAGGGAGATTTACTCTGTATCTAACCCCGTGCTGTACCTGTCCTGGGAGTGTTGATGGGGATAGTGTAGAGGGAGCTTTACTCTGTATCTAACCCCGTGCTGTACCTGTCCTGGGAGTGTTTGATGGGGACAGTGTAGAGGGAGCTTTACTCTGTATCTAACCCCGTGCTGTACCTGTCCTGGGAGTGTTTGATGGGGACAGTGTAGAGGAAGCTTTACTCTGTATCTAACCCCGTGCTGTACCTGTCCTGGGAGTGTTTGATGGGGACAGTGTAGAGGGAGCTTTACTCTGTATCTAACCCCGTGCTGTACCTGCCCTGGGAGTGTTTGGGCACAGTGTTGAGGGAGCTTTACTCTGTATCTAACCCTGTGCTGTACCTGTCCTGGGAGTGTTTGATTGGGACTGTGCTCTCTCCCTCCCTGCCTCACTCACTGTCCCATCCTGGTTTGCTCTCTTGACCTCACACCCTGTGTCTCTCTCTCTCTCTCTCTCTCCCTCTCCTCTCTCTCTCTCTCTCTCCCTCTCTCTCTCTCTCTCCCCCCCCCCCCCCCCCCCCCACTCGCGATCTCGCCCTCCCCGGCGCACCCTCGCTCCCTCCTGCTCGCTTGCGCTCACTGTGTTGCTGTCTCTCTCTGGCGCTCATTTGCCCTCTCCGTCTCTCTCTCTCTCTGGCCCTCTCTCTCTCTGTCTCTCTCTGGCCCTCTCTCTCTCTGGCCCTCTCTCTCTCTCTCTGGCCCTCTCTCTCTCTCTCTGGCCCCTCTCTCTCTCTCTCTGGCCCCCTCTCTCTCTCTCTCTCTGGCCCCCTCTCTCTCTCTCTCTCTGGCCCCCTCTCTCTCTCTCTCTCTGGCCCTCTCTCTCTCTCTCTCTCTCTCTGGCCCTCTCTCTCTCTCTCTCTCTGGCCCTCTCTCTCTCTCTCTCCTCTCTGGCCCTCTCTCTCTCTCTCTCTCTCTCTCTCTCTCTCTCTCTCTCTCTCTCTCTCTCTCTCTCTCTCTGGCCCTCTCTCGCTCTCTCTCTCTCTGGCCCTCTCGCTCTCTCTCTCTGGCCCTCTCGCTCTCTCTCTCTGGCCCTCTCTCGCTCTCTCTCTCTGGCCCTCTCTCGCTCTCTCTCTCTCTCGCCCTCTCGCTCTCTCTCTCTGGCCCTCTCGCTCTCTCTCTCTGGCCCTCTCGCTCTCTCTCTCTGGCCCTCTCGCTCTCTCTCTCTGGCCCTCTCGCTCTCTCTCTGGCCCTCTCGCTCTCTCTCTCTAGCCCTCTCTCTCTCTCTGGCCCTCTCGCTCTCTCTCTCTGGCCCTCTCGCTCTCTCTCTCTGGCCCTCTCGCTCTCTCTCTCTGGCCCTCTCGCTCTCTCTCTCTGGCCCTCTCGCTCTCTCTCTCTGGCCCTCCTCGCTCTCTCTCTCTGGCCCTCTCTCGCTCTCTCTCTCTGGCCCTCTCGCTCTCTCTCTCTGGCCCCCTCGCTCTCTCTCTCTGGCCCCCCTCGCTCTCTCTCTCTGGCCCCCTCGCTCTCTCTCTCTGGCCCCCTCGCTCTCTCTCTCTGGCCCCCTCGCTCTCTCTCTCTGGCCCCCTCGCTCTCTCTCTCTGGCCCCCTCGCTCTCTCTCTCTGGCCCCCTCGCTCTCTCTCTCTGGCCCCCTCGCTCTCTCTCTCTGGCCCCCTCGCTCTCTCTCTCTGGCCCCCTCGCTCTCCTCTCTCTGGCCCCCTCGCTCTCTCTCTCTGGCCCCCTCGCTCTCTCTCTCTGGCCCCCTCGCTCTCTCTCTCTGGCCCCCTCGCTCTCTCTCTCTGGCCCTCTCTCTCTCTCTCTGGCTCTCTCTCTCTCTCTCTCTCTGGCCCCCTCGCTCTCTCTCTCTCTCTCTCTCTGGCCCCCTCGCTCTCTCTCTCTCTCTCTGGCCCCCTCGCTCTCTCTCTCTCTCTCTGGCCCCCCTCGCTCTCTCTCTCTCTCTCTGGCCCCCTCGCTCCTCTCTCTCTCTCTCTGGCCCCCTCGCTCTCTCTCTCTCTCTCTCTGGCCCCCTCGCTCTCTCTCTCTCTCTCTCTGGCCCCCTCGCTCTCTCTCTCTCTCTCTGGCCCCCTCGCTCTCTCTCTCTCTCTCTGGCCCCCTCGCTCTCTCTCTCTCTCTCTCTGGCCCCCTCGCTCTCTCTCTCTCTCTCTCTGGCCCCCTCGCTCTCTCTCTCTCTCTCTCTGGCCCCCTCGCTCTCTCTCTCTCTCTCTCTCTGGCCCCCTCGCTCTCTCTCTCTCTCTCTCTCTGGCCCTCGCTCTCTCTCTCTCTCTCTCATCTGGCCCCCTCGCTCTCTCTCTCTCTCTCTCTCTGGCCCCCTCGCTCTCTCTCTCTCTCTCTCTGGCCCCCTCGCTCTCTCTCTCTCTCTCTCTGGCCCCCTCGCTCTCTCTCTCTCTCTGGCCCCCTCGCTCTCTCTCTCTCTCTCTCTCTCTGGCCCCCTCGCTCTCTCTCTCTCTCTCTCTCTCTGGCCCCCTCGCTCTCTCTCTCTCTCTCTCTCTCTGGCCCCCTCGCTCTCTCTCTCTCTGGCCCCCTCGCTCTCCTCTCTCTCTCTGGCCCCCTCGCTCTCTCTCTCTCTCTCTCTGGCCCCCTCGCTCTCTCTCTCTCTCTCTCTGGCCCCCTCGCTCTCTCTCTCTCTCTCTGGCCCCCTCGCTCTCTCTCTCTCTCTCTCTGGCCCCCTCCGCTCTCCTCTCTCTCTCTCTGGCCCCCTCGCTCTCTCTCTCTCTCTCTCTGGCCCCCTCGCTCTCCTCTCTCTCTCTCTGGCCCCCTCGCTCTCTCTCTCTCTGGCCCCCTCGCTCTCTCTCTCTCTCTCTGGCCCCCTCGCTGTCTCTCAGCTGTCTGCAGTGCTTTGGAACACTGAGGGAAGGCTGGCTGTCTCAGGTTTCTCTCTCCCTCCCTCCCCGTTGGCCCCTCCTGTTAGCTGCCGTGCTGCCTGCTTCCTGCTCTCGCTTATCTTTCTCCTCAGGCCTCTCATTGTACGGGACTGTTTTTAGATTTGCTCCTTTGTGAAGGTCGACACTCTCTCACTCTCTCTCTCTCCCTCTCTCTCTCCCCTTTCCCCTTCCTCTGTTGTTGCAGCTCGGTTCCCAGGCCCCAGATATTTCCGTCGCATCTGGAGCCTGCAGCTGATAATATCACTTGTTGTGTGTCTGTGTGAACATGTGTGAGAGGCGTTGAGTGTGAGCGCATGTGTCTCTGTGCGAGCGCGCGTATGTGAGTCTGTGTGAGCAAGTGTCTGAAAGTCTGTGCGAGGAGTACTGGTGGGAACAGGTCTGTCACTGTATAACACTGGGGTACAGTACTGGTGGGGTCGGGTCTGTCACTGTATAACACTGGGGTACAGTACTGGTGGGGTCGGGTCTGTCACTGTATAACACTGGGGTACAGTACTGGTGGGGTCGGGTCTGTCACTGTATAACACTGGGGTACAGTACTGGTGGGGACGGGTCTGTGACTGTATAACACTGGGGTACAGTACTGGTGGGGACGGGTCTGTCACTGTATAACACGGATACAGTACTAGGTGGAGACGGGTCTGTCACTGTATAACACTGGGGTACAGGACTGGTGGGAGAGGTCTGTCACTGTATAACACTGGGGTACAGTATTGCTGGGGATGGGTCTGTCACTGTATAACACTTGGGTACAGTACTGGTGAGAACAGGTCTGTCACTGTATAACACTGGGGTACAGTACTGGTGGGGACAGGTCTGTCACTTTATAACACGGATACAGTACTGGTGGAGATGGGTCTGTCACTGTATAACACTGGGGTACAGTACTGGTGGGGACGGGTCTGTCACTGTATAACACGGGTACAGTACTGGTGGGCATAGGTCTGTCACTGTATAACACTGGGTACAGTACTGGTGGGGACAGGTCTGTCACTGTATAACACTGGGGTACAGTACTGGTGGGACGGGTCTGTCACTGTATAACGCGGGTACAGTACTGGTGGGGACAGGTCTGTCACTGTATAGCACTGGGGTACAGTACTGGTGGGGACAGGTCTGTCAGTGCATAACACTGGGGTACAGTACTGATGGGACAGGCCTGTCACTGTATAACACTGTTGTACAGTACTGGTGGGACAGGTCTGTCACTGTATAACACTGGGTACAGTACTGGTGGGGATGGGTCTCTGTCACTGTATAACACTGGGGTACAGTACTGGTGGAGATGGGTCTGTCACTGTATAACACTGGGTACAGTACTGGTGGGGGCCTGTCACTGTATAACACTGGGGTACAGTACTGGTGGGGACGGGTCTGTCACTGTATAACACGGGTACAGTACTGGTAGGGACAGATCTGTCACTGTATATCACTGGGGTACAGTACTGGTGGGTACAGGTCTGTCACTGTATAACACTGGGGTACAGTACTGGTGGGGACAGGTCTGTCACTGTATAACACTGGGGTACAGTACTGGTGGGGACAGGTCTGTCACTTTATAACACGGATACAGTACTGGTGGAGATGGGTCTGTCACTGTATAACACTGGGGTACAGTACTGGTGGGGACGGGTCTGTCACTGTATAACACGGGTACAGTACTGGTGGGCATAGGTCTGTCACTGTATAACACTGGGGTACAGTACTGGTGGGGACAGGTCTGTCACTGTATAACACTGGGGTACAGTACTGGTGGGGACGGTCTGTCACTGTATAACGCGGGTACAGTACTGGTGGGGGACAGGTCTGTCACTGTATAGCACTGGGGTACAGTACTGGTGGGGACAGGTCTGTCAGTGCATAACACTGGGGTACAGTACTGATGGGACAGGCCTGTCACTGTATAACACTGTTGTACAGTACTGGTGGGACAGGTCTGTCACTGTATAACACTGGGGTACAGTACTGGTGGGGATGGGTCTCTGTCACTGTTTAACACTGGGGTACAGTACTGGTGGAGATGGGTCTGTCACTGTATAACACTGGGGTACAGTACTGGTGGGCCCAGGCCTGTCACTGTATAACACTGGGGTACAGTACTGGTGGGGACGGGTCTGTCACTGTATAACACGGGTACAGTACTGGTAGGGACAGGTCTGTCACTGTATATCACTGGGGTACAGTACTGGTGGGTACAGGTCTGTCACTGTATAACACTGGGGTACAGTACTGGTGGGGACAGGTCTGTCACTGTATAACGCGGGTACAGTACTGGTGGGGACAGGTCTGTCACTGTATAGCACTGGGGTACAGTACTGGTGGAGATGGGTCTGTCACTGTATAACACTGGGGTACAGTACTGGTGGGCCCAGGCCTGTCACTGTATAACACTGGGGTACAGTACTGGTGGGGACGGGTCTGTCACTGTATAACACGGGTACAGTACTGGTAGGGACAGGTCTGTCACTGTATATCACTGGGGTACAGTACTGGTGGGTACAGGTCTGTCACTGTATAACACTGGGGTACAGTACTGGTGGGGACAGGTCTGTCACTGTATATCACGGGTACAGTACTGGTGGGGACAGGTCTGTCACTGTATAACACTGGGGTACAGTACTGTTGAGGATGGGTCTGTGACTGTATAACACTGGGGTACCATACTGGCGGGGAAGATTCTGTTACTGCATAACACTGAGGTATAGTACTGTTGAGGACGTGTCTGTCACTGCATAGCATTGGGGTACGGTACAGTTGGGGATGGGTTTGTCAGTGTACAGTCCTGGTGGTTACAGGTCTATCACTGAATAACACTGGGTTACAGTACTGGTGAGGACGGGTCTGTAACTGTATAATACTGGGATAGATTACTGGTGGGGACGGGTCTCTCACTATAACATGGGTACAGTACTGGTGGTTACAGGTCTGTCACTGTATAACACTGGGATACAGTACTGGTGGGGACGGGTCTGTCACTGTACAACATTGGGGTACAGTACTGGTGGGGCCAGGTCTGTCATTGTATAACACTGGGATACAGTACTGGTGGGGACTGGTCTGTCACTGAATAACACTAGCGTACAGTACTGATGGTTACAGGTCTGTCGCTGTATAACACGGGTGCATTACTGATGGTGACTGGTCTGTCACTGTTAAACACTGGTGCTCAGTACTGATGGGGACATGTCTGTCGATGTATAACAGGTACATTACTGGGGGGGATGGGTCTGTCACTATAACACAGGTACATTACTGGTGGTTACAGGTCTGTCACTGTATAACACTGGGGTACAGTACTGTTGGGGACAGGTCTGTCAGTGTATAACACTGGGGTACAGTACTGGTGGGTACAGGTCTGTCACTGTATAACACGGTTACAGTACTGGTGGAGATGGGTCTGTCTCTGTATGACACTGGGATACAGTACTGGTGGGGATGGGTCTGTCACTGTATAACACTGGGGTACAGTACTGGTGGGGATGTGTCTGTCACTGTATAACACTGGGGTACAGTACTGGTAGGGACGGGTCTGTCTCTGTATGACATTGGGGTACAGTACTGGTGGGCCCAGGCCTGTCACTTTATAACACATAAATAGAGTACTGTTGGGGACGTGTCTGTCACTACATAACACTTGTACAGTACTGGTGGAGACGGGTCTGTCAGTGCATAACACTGGGGTACAGTACTGGTGGGGACAGGTCTGTCACTGTATAACACTGGGGTACAGTACTGATGGGGACAGGTCTGTCACTGTATATCACTGGGGTACAGTACTGGTGGGGACAGGTCTGTCACTGTATAACACTGGGGTACAGTACTGGTAGGGATGGGTCTGTCTCTGTATGACATTGGGGTACAGTACTGGTGGGCCCAGGCCTGTCACTTTATAACTCACAAATAGAGTACTGTTGGGGACGTGTCTGTCACTATATAACACTGGTACAGTACGGGTGGAGACGGGTCTGTCAGTGCATAACACTGGGGTACAGTACTGGTGGGGACAGGTCTGTCACTGTATAACACTGGGGTACAGTACTGATGGGGACAGGTCTGTCACTGTATATCACTGGGGTACAGTACTGGTGGGGACAGGTCTGTCACTGTATAACACTGGGGTACAGTACTGTTGGGGACGGGTCTGTGACTGTATAACACTGGGGTACCATACTGGTTGGGAAGATTCTGTTACTGCATAACACTGAGGTATAGTAATGTTGAGGACGTGTCTGTCACTGCATAGCACTGGGGTACAGTACAGTTGGGGATGGGTTTGTCAGTGTATAACACTGGGGCACAGTCCTGGTGGTTACAGGTCTATCACTGAATAACACTGGGTTACAGTACTGGTGAGGACGGGTCTGTAACTGTATAATACTGGGATAGATTACTGGTGGGGACGGGTCTCTCACTATAACATGGGTACAGTACTGGTGGTTACAGGTCTGTCACTGTATAACACTGGGATACAGTACTGGTGGGGACGGGTCTGTCACTGTACAACATTGGGGTACAGTACTGGTGGGGCCAGGTCTGTCACTGTATAACACTGGGATACAGTACTGGTGGGGACGGGTCTGTCACTGAATAACACTAGCGTACAGTACTGATGGTTACAGGTCTGTCGCTGTATAACACGGGTGCATTACTGATGGTGACTGGTCTGTCACTGTTAAACACTGGTGCTCAGTACTGATGGGGACATGTCTGTCGATATATAACAGGTACATTACTGGGGAGGACGGGTCTGTCACTATAACACAGGTACATTACTGGTGGTTACAGGTCTGTCACTGTATAACACTGGGATACAGTACTGGTGGGGATGTGTCTGTAAGTGTATAACACTGGGGTACAGTACTGGTAGGGATGGGTCTGTCTCTGTATGACATTGGGGTACAGTACTGGTGGGCCCAGGCCTGTCACTTTATAACACACAAATAGAGTACTGTTGGGGACGTGTCTGTCACTATATAACACTGGTACAGTACTGGTGGAGACGGGTCTGTCAGTGCATAACACTGGGGTACAGTACTGGTGAGGACAGGTCTGTCACTGTATAACACTGGGGTACAGTACTGATGGGGACAGGTCTGTCACTGTATATCACTGGGGTACAGCACTGGTGGGGACAGGTCTGTCACTGTATAACACTGGGGTACAGTACTGTTGGGGACGGGTCTGTGACTGTATAACACTGGGGTACCATACTGGTTGGGAAGATTCTGTTACTGCATAACACTGAGGTATAGTACTGTTGAGGACGTGTCTGTCACTGCATAGCACTGGGGTACAGTACAGTTGGGGATGGGTTTGTCAGTGTATAACACTGGGGCACAGTCCTGGTGGTTACAGGTCTATCACTGAATAACACTGGGTTACAGTACTGGTGAGGACGGGTCTGTAACTGTATAATACTGGGATAGATTACTGGTGGGGACGGGTCTCTCACTATAACATGGGTACATTACTGGTGGTTACAGGTCTGTCACTGTATAACACTGGGATACAGTACTGGTGGGGATGGATCTGTCACTGTACAACATTGGGGTACAGTACTGGTGGGGCCAGGTCTGTCACTGTATAACACTGGGATACAGTACTGGTGGGGACGGGTCTGTCACTGAATAACACTAGCGTACAGTACTGATGGTTACAGGTCTGTCGCTGTATAACACGGGTGCATTACTGATGGTGACTGGTCTGTCACTGTTAAACACTGGTGCTCAGTACTGATGGGGACATGTCTGTCGATGTATAACAGGTACATTACTGGGGGGGGACGGGTCTGTCACTATAACACAGGTACATTACTGGTGGTTACAGGTCTGTCACTGTATAACACTGGGGTACAGTACTGGTGGGGACAGGTCTGTCACTGTATAACAGTGGGATACAGTACTGTTGGGGCTGTGTCTGTCGCTGTACAACACTGGGGTACCATACTGGTGGGGAAGATTCTTTTACTGCATAACACTGAGGTACAGGACTGTTGGGGGACAGCTCTGTCACTGTCTCCCACTGGAATAGTGTACTGTTGAGGACGTGTCTGTCACTGCATAGCACTGGGGTACAGTACAGTTGGGGATAGGTTTGTCAGTGTATAACACTGGGGTACAGTCCTGGTGGTTACAGGTCTATCACTGAATAACACGGGTACAGTACTGGTGAGGACGGGTCTGTAACTGTATAACACTGGGATACATTACTGGTGGGGACAGGTCTCTCACTATAACAAGGGTACATTACTGGTGGGTACAGGTCTGTCACTGTATAACACTGGGGTACAGTACTGGTGAGGACGGGTCTCACTGTATAACACTGGGGTACACTACTGGTGGGGACAGGCCTGTCACTGTATAACACTGAGGTACAGTACTGCTGGAGATGGATCTGTCACTGTATCACACTGGGTTACAGTACTGGTAGGGATGGGTCTGTCACTGTATGACCCTGGGATACCATACTGGTGGGGACGTGTCTGTTACTATATAACACTGGGGTACAGTACTGGTGGGGGCCGGTCTGTCAGTGCACAACACTGGGGTACAGTACTGGTGGGGACAGGTCTGTCACTATAACACTGGGGTACAGTACTGGTGGGGATAGGTCTGTTACTGTATAACACTGGGGTACAGTACTGGTGGGGTCGGGTCTGTCACTGTATAACACTGGGGTACAGTACTGGTGGGGACAGGTCTGTCACTGTATAACACTGGGGTACAGTACTGGTGGGGTTGGGTCTGTCAATATATAACACTGGGGTACAGTACTGGTTGGGTTGGGTCTGTCACTGTATAACACTGGGATACAGTACTGTTGGGGAAAGATCTGTCACTGTATAACACTGGGGGACAGTACTGGTGAATCCAGTACTGGTCAGGACCTATCGGTCACTGTATAACACTGGTACAATACTGGGGGTTACGTCTCTGTCACTGTATAACACTGGGGTACAGTTCTGGTGGGGACGGGTCTGTCTCTGTATAACACTGGAGTACGGTACTGTTGTGGACTGGTCTGTCAGTGTTACACTGGGGTACAGTACTGGTGTGGACGGGTCTGTCACTGTATAACAGTGGGATACAGTACTGTTGAGGACGTGTCTGTCACTGTATAACTCTGGGGTACCATACTGGTGGGGACTGATCTGTTACTGTATAACACTGAGGTACAGTACTGTTGGGGACGGTTCTGTGACTGTATACCACTGGGGTACAGTACTGCTGGGGATGAGTCATTCACTATATCACTGGGGTACTGTACTGGTGGGGATGGGTCAGTCACTCTATAACACTGGAATGGAGTACTGTTGGATACGTGTCTGTCACTGTATAACACTGGGGTACATTACTGGTGGGTGCAGGTCTATCACAGAATAACACTGGGATACAGTACTGGTGGGGCCAGGCCTGTCACTGTTACAGTGGGGTACAGTACTGGTGTGGACAGGTCCGTCACTGTATAACTCTTGGATACAGTATTGTTGGGGACAGTTCTGTCACTTTATAACACTGGGATACAGTACTGGTGGGGACAGGTCTGTCACTATGACGGGGACGGGTATGTTGCTATATCACTGGGATACAGTACTGGTGGGGACGGGACTGTCACTGTATAACACGGGTACTGTACTGGTGGATACAGGTCTGTCACTGGATAACACTGGGCTACAGTACTGGTGGGTCGGGTCTGTCAGTCGTGTACTGGGGTACAGTACTGGTGTGGACGGGTGTGTCACTGTATAACAGTGGGATACAGTACTGTTGTGGATGGGTCAATCAGTGTATAATACTGGGGTACAGTACTGGTGGGGACAGGTTTGTCACTGTATAATACTGGGGTACAGTACTGGTGGGGACCGGTCTGTCACTGTATAACACGGGTACAGTACTGGTGGGGACAGGTCTGTCACTGTATAACACGGGTACAGTACTGGTGGGGACGGGTCTGTCACTGTATAACACTGGGGTACAGTACTGGTGGGGACGGGTCTGTCACTGTATAACACTGGGGTACAGTACTGGTGGGTACAGGTCTGTCACATTATAACACTGGGATACAGTACTGGTGGGTACAGGTCTGTCACTGTATAACACTGGGGTTCATTACTGGTGGGTCCAGGACTGTCGCTGTATAACAATGGGGTACAGTACTGGTGGGTAAAGGTCTGTCGCTGTATAACACTGGGATACAGTACTGGTGGGGACAGGCCTGTAACTGTAAAACACTTGTGCTCAGTACTGGTGGCTACAGGTCTGTCACTGTCTGACACTGGGGCACAGTACTGGTGGGGACGGGTATGTCACTATAACACTGGGATACAGTACTGGTGGGGACAGGTCTGTCACTGTATGACATGGGGGTACTGTACTGGTGGATACAGGTCTGGCACGGGATCACACTGGGGTACAGTACTGGTGGGTACAGGTCTGTCACTCTATAACATTGGAATAGTGTACTGTTGAGGACGTGTCTGTCACTGTATAACACTGGGGTACAGTACTGGTGTGGATGGCTGTGTCACTGTGTAACAGTGGGATACAGTACTGTTGGGGACGGATCAATCAGTGTATAATACTGGGGTACAGTACTGGTGGGTACAGGTCTGTCACTTTATAACACTGGGATACAGTACTGGTGGGTACAGGTCTGTCACTTTATAACACTGGGATACAGTACTGGTGGGTACAGGTCTGTCACTGTATAACACTGGGGTTCATTACTGGTGGGTACAGGACTGTCGCTGTATAACACTGGCGTACTGTACTGGTGGGGACAGGTCTATCTCTGTATTACACTGGGGTACAGTACTGTTGGGGACTGGTCTGTCAGTGTTACACTGTGGTACAGTACTGGTGTGGACGGGTCTGTCACTGTATACCAGTGTGGTACAGTACTGGGGTTACGTCTCTGTCACTGTATAACACTGGGGTACAGTTCTGGTGGGGATGGGTCTGTCTCTGTATAACACTGGGGTACAGTACTGTTGTGGACTGCTCTGTCAGTGTTACACTGGGGTACAGTACTGGTGTGGACAGGTCTGTCACTGTATAACAGTGGGATACAGTACTGTTGGGGACGTGTCTGTCATTGTATAACTCTGGGGTACCATACTGGTGGGGAGTTGTCTATTACTGTATAACACTGATGTCCAGTACTGTTGGGGATGGTTCTGTGACTGTATACCACTGGGGTACAGTACTGCTGGGGATGGGTCTGTCACTGTATACCACTGGGGTGCAGTACTGGTGGGGTTGGGTCAGTCACTCTATAACACTTGAATAGAGTACTGTTGGGGATGTGTCTGTCACTGTATAACACTGGGGTACAGTACTGGTGGGTACAGGTCTATCACTGAATAACATTGGGGTACAGTACTGGTGGGGACAGGTCCGTCACTGAATAACACTGGGATACACTACTGGTGGGGACAGGCCTGTCACTATTACATTGGGGTACAGTACTAGTGTGGACGGGTCTGTCACTGCATAAAACTGGGATACAGTACTGTTGGGGACAGGTCTGTCACTGCATAACACTGGGATACAGTATTGGTGGGTACAGGTCTGTCACTCTATAACACTGGGATACAGTACTGGTGGGGACGTGTCTCACTGTATAACACGGGTACAATACCGGTGTGGATGGGTCTGTCACTGCATAAAATTGGGATACAGTACTGTTGGGGACAGGTCTGTCACTGCATAACACTGGGGTACAGTACTGGTGGGGATGTGTCTGTCACTGTATAACAGGGTACGGTAGCGGTGGGGGCAGGTTTGTCACTGTATAACACTGGGGTACCATACTGGTGTGGACGGGTCTGTCACTGTATAACAGTGGGGTACAGTACTGTTGTGGACTGATCTGTCAGTATTACACTGGGGTACCATACTGGTGTGGACGGGTCTGTCACTGCATAACACTGGGATACAGTACTGGTGGGGACGTGTCTCACTGTATAACACTGGGGTACAGTACTGGTGGGGATGTGTCTGTCACTGCATAACACTGGGGTACAATACTGGTGGGGATGTATCTGTCACTATAACACTAGGGTACAGTACCGGTGGGGAAGGGTCTGTCACTGTATAACACTGGGATAAAGTACTGCTGGGGACGGGTTGTCACTGGGTAACACTGGCGTACTTTACTGGTGGGGACAGGTCTATCTCTGTATAACACTGGGGTACAGTACTGGTGGGGACGGGTCTGTCACTGTATAACACTGGGATACACTACTGGTGGGGACAGGCCTGTCACTATTACATTGGGGTGCAGTACTGGTGGTCACAGGCCTGTCACTGTATTCCATTGGGGTACAGTACTGGTGTGGACGGGTGTGTCACTGCATAACACTGGGTACAGTGTTGGTGGGTACAGGTCTGTCACTGTATAACACTGGGGTACAGTACTGGTGGGTGCAGGTCTGTCACTCTATAACACTGGGATACAGTACTGGTGGGGACGTGTCTCACTGTATAACACTGGGGTACAGTACTGGTGGGGATGTGTCTGTCACTGTATAACACTAGGGTACAGTACTGGTGGGGACGGGTCTGTCACTGTATAACACTGGGATACAGTACTGGTGGGGACGTGTCTGTCACTGTATAACACTGGGATACAGTACTGGTGGGGACATGTCTCACTGTATAACACTGGGGTACAGTACTGATGGGGATGTGTCTGTCACTGTATAACACTGGAGTACAGTACCGGTGGGGAAGAGTCTGTCACTGCATAAAACTGGGATACAGTACTGTTGGGGACAGGTCTGTCACTGCATAACACTGGGATACAGTATTGGTGGGTACAGGTCTGTCACTCTATAACACTGGGATACAGTACTGGAGGGGACGTGTCTCACTGTATAACACGGGTACAGTACCGGTGTGGATGGGTCTGTCACTGCATAAAGTTGGGATACAGTACTGTTGGGGACAGGTCTGTCACTGCATAACACTGGGGTACAGTACTGGTGGGGATGTGTCTGTCACTGTATAACATTAGGGTACGATAGCGGTGGGGATAGGTTTGTCACTGTATAACACTGGGGTACCATACTGGTGTGGACGGGTCTGTCACTGTATAACAGTGGGGTACAGTACTGTTGTGGACTGATCTGTCAGTGTTACACTGGGGTACCATACTGGTGTGGACGGGTCTGTCACTGCATAACACTGGGATACAGTACTGGTGGGGACGTGTCTCACTGTATAACACTGGGGTACAGTACTGGTGGGGATGTGTCTGTCACTGCATAACACTGGGGTACAGTACTGGTGGGGATGTGTCTGTCACTGTCTAACACTAGGGTACAGTACCGGTGGGGAAGGGTCTGTCACTGTATAATACTGGGGTACAGTACTGGTGGGGTTGGGTCTGTCACTGTATAACACTGGGGTACAGTACTGGTGGGGACAGGTCTGTCACTGTATAACACTGGGGTACAGTACTGGTGGGGACAGGTCTGTCACTGTATAACACTGGGGTACAGTACTGGTGGGGACAGGTCTGTCACTGTGTAACACTGGCGTACAGTACTGTTGTGGACTGGTCTCAGTGTTACACTGGGGTACAGTACTGGTGTGGACGGGTCTGTCACTGTTTCACTCTGGGGTACCATACTGGTGGGGAGTTGTCTGTTACTGTATAACACTGATGTCCAGTACTGTTGGGGACGGTTCTGTGACTGTATACCGCTGGGGTACAGTACTGTTGGGGACGTGTCTGTCACTGTATAACACTGGGGTACAGTACTGGTGGAGACGCTTCTGTCACTGCATTAAACTGGGATACAGTACTGTTGGGGACAGGTCTGTCACTGCATAACACTGGGATACAGTACTGGTGGGGACGTGTCTCACTGTATAACACTGGGGTACAGTACTGGTGGGGATGTGTCTGTGATTGTATAACACTAGGGTACAGTACTGGTGGGGACAGGTCTGTCACTGTATAACACTGGGATACAGTATTGGTGGGTACAGATCTGTCACTGTATAACACTGGGGTACAGTACTGGTGGGGACAGGTCTGTCACTGTTAACACTGGGGTACAGTACTGGTGGGGACGAGTTTGTCACTGTATAACACTGGGGAACAGTACTGGTGGGGACGGGTCTGTCACTGTATAACACTGGGATACAGTACTGTTGGGGACGTGTCTGTCACTGTATAACTCTGGGGTACCATACTGGTGGGGCGTTGTCTGTTACTGTATAACCCTGGGATACACTACTGGTGGAGACAGGCCTGTCACTATTACATTGGGGTACAGTACTGGTGTGGACAGGACTGTCACTATTACATTGGGGTAGAGTACTGGTGGTCACAGGCCTGTCACTGTATTCCATTGGGGTACAGTACTGGTGTGGACGGGTCTGTCACTGCATAAAACTGGGATACAGTACTGTCGGGGACAGGTCTGTCACTGCATAACACTGGGATACAGTATTGGTTGGTACAGGTCTGTCACTCCATAACACTGGGATACAGTACTGGTGGGGATGTGTCTCACTGTGTAACACTGGGGTGCAGTACTGGTGGGGATGTGTCTGTCACTGTATAACACTGGGGTGCAGTACCGGTGGGGAAGAGTCTGTCACTGTATAACACTGGGGTATAGTACTGGTGGGGACAGGTCTGTCACTGTATAACACTGGGGTACAGTACCGGTGGGGGCGGGTTTGTCACTGTATAACACTGGGGTGCAGTACTGGTGGGGTCGGGTCTGTCACTGTATAACACTGGGGTACAGTACTGGTGGAGACAGGTTTGTCACTGTATAACACTGAGGTACAGTACTGCTGGGGACGGGTCTGTCAGTATATAACACTGGGGTGCAGTACTGGTAGGGATGTGTCTCACTGTATAACTCTGGGATAGAGTATTGTTGGTGACGGGTTTGTCACTGTATAACACTGGGGTACAGTACTGTTCAGGATGGGTCTGCCACTGTATAACGCTGGGGTACAGTACTAGTGGGGACAGGTCTGTCACTGTAATACACTGGGGTACAGTACTGGTGGGGAAGGGTCTGTCACTGCATGACACTGGGGTCCAGTACTGGTGTGGAGGGGTCTGCCCCTGTATAACACTGTGGTACAGTACTGGTGGGGAGGGGTCTTTCCCTGTATAACACAATAGTACAGTACTGGTGGGGACGGGTCTGTCACTGTATAACACTGGGATACACTACTGGTGGGGACAGGCCTGTCACTATTACATTGGGGTACAGTACTGGTGTGGACAGGACTGTCACTATTACATTGGGGTACAGTACTGGTGTGGACAGGACTGTCACTATTACATTGGGGTACAGTACTGGTGTGGACAGGACTGTCACTATTACATTGGGGTAGAGTGTTGGTGGTCACAGGCCTGTCACTGTATTCCATTGGGGTACAGTACTGGTGTGGACGGGTGTGTCACTGCATAACACCGGGTACAGTATTGGTGGGTACAGGTCTGTCACTGTATAACACTGGGGTACAGTACTGGTGGGTGCAGGTCTGTCACTCTATAATACTGGGATACAGTACTGGTGGGGACGTGTCTCACTGTATAACACTGGGGTACAGTACTGGTGGGGATGTGTCTGTCACTGTATAACACTGGAATACAGTACTGGTGGGGACGTGTCTCACTGTATAACACTGGGGTACAGTACTGGTGGGGATGTGTCTGTCACTGTAGAACACTGGAGTACAGTACCGGTGGGGAAGAGTCTGTCACTGTATAACACTGGGGTACAGTACTTGTGGGTACCGGTCTGTCACTGTATAACACTGGGGTACAGTACTGGTGGGGACGGGTCTGCCACTATGTAACACTGGGATAAAGTACTGCTGGGGACGGGTTGTCACTGGGTAACACTGGCGTACTTTACTGGTGGGGACAGGTCTATCTCTGTATAACACTGGGGTACAGTACTGGTAGGGACGGGTCTGTCACTGTATAACACTGGGATACACTACTGGTGGGGACAGGCCTGTCACTATTACATTGGGGTACAGTACTGGTGGTCACAGGCCTGTCACTGTATTCCATTGGGGTACAGTACTGGTGTGGACGGGTGTGTCACTGCATAACACTGGGTACAGTATTGGTGGGTACAGGTCTGTCACTGTATAACACTGGGGTACAGTACTGGTGGGTGCAGGTCTGTCACTCTATAATACTGGGATACAGTACTGGTGGGGACGTGTCTCACTGTATAACACTGGGGTACAGTACTGGTGGGGATGTGTCTGTCACTGTATAACACTGGGATACAGTACTGGTGGGGACGTGTCTCACTGTATAACACTGGGGTACAGTACTGGTGGGGATGTGTCTGTCACTGTAGAACGCTGGAGTACAGTACCGGTGGGGAAGAGTCTGTCACTGTATAACACTGGGGTACAGTACTGGTGGGGGCAGGTCTGTCACTGTATAACACTGGGGTACAGTACTGGTGGGGACGGGTCTGTCACTGTATAACACTGGAGTACAGTACCGGTGGGGAAGAGTCTGTCACTGTGTAACACTGGGGTACAGTACTGGTGGGGACGGGTCTGTCACTGTATAACACTGGGGTACAGTACTGGTGAGGACAGGTCTGTCACTATAACACTGGGGTACAGTACTGTTGGGGTCGGGTCTGTCACTGTACAACACTGGGGTACAGTACTGGTGGGGACAGGTCTGTCACTGTGTAACACTGGGGTACAGTACTGGTGGGGACAGGTCTGTCTCTGTATAACACTGGGGTACAGTACTGGTGGGGACGGGTATGTCACTGTATAACACTGGAGTACAGTACTAGTGGGGACAGTTCTGTCACTGTATAACACTGGGGTACAGTACTGGTGGGGACGGGTCTGTCACTGTATAACACTGGGGTACAGTACTGGTGGATACAGGTCTGTCACTGTATAACACTGGGGTACAGTCCTGGTGGGGACAGGTTGTCACTGTATAACACTGGGGTACAGCACTGGTGGGGACTGGTCTGTCACTGTATAACTTTGGGATACAGTACTGGTGGGTACAGGTCTGTCACTGTATAACACGAGTACAGTGCTGGTGGGGACCGGTCTGTCACTGTATAACATTAGGGTACAGTACTGGTGGGGGCAGGTTGTCACTGTATAACATTAGGGTACAGTACTGGTGGGGATCAGTCTGTCACTGTATAACACTGGGGTACAGTACTGGTGGGGACGTGTCTCACTGTATAACACTGGGGTACAGCACTGGTGGGTACAGGACTGTCACTGTATAACACTGGGATACAGTACTGGTGGGGACAGGTCTGTCACTGTATAACACTGGGATACAGTACTGGTGTGGACAGGTTGTCACTGTATAACACTGGGGTACAGCACTGGTGGGTACAGGTCTGTCACTGTATAACACTGGGATACAGTACTGGTGGGGACAGGTCTCACTGTATAACACTGGGATACAGTACTGGTGTGGACAGGTTGTCACTGTATAACACTGGAATACAGTACTGGTGTGGACAGGTTGTCACTGTATAACACTGGGATACAGTACTGGTGGGAGAGGTCTGTCACTGTATAACACTGGGGTACAGTACTGGTGGGGACAAGTTGTCACTGTATAACACTGGGATACAGTACTGGTGTGGACAGGTTGTCACTGTATAACACTGGGGTACAGCACTGGTGGGTACAGGTCTGTCACTGTATAACACTGGGATACAGTACTGGTGGGGACAGGTCTGTCACTGTATAACTTTGGGATACATTACTGGCGTGTACAGGCCTGTCCCCCCTCAAACACTTCCAGGGCCAGGATGTTCCTGACTTTGTTTGAATCCCATTGTTGGAGAGGGGGTCTGTCCTTGAAGCAGTGATATTTTGCATTCCCTGCCCCGTTGTCCTGGTTGCCTGTGCGTGCGCTTGCAGACGGGTTGGTGAAGTGGGGCCTGCTCTCTGCTGCACCCACGGCTCTCATGTAGAACTGGCCCCAGCTGAAGCTTGGTGATGACGAATTCGCAGTGAGTTACCATTATCCAGGCTCCTAGAATGAGGACAGAGCGAGCGTCACCTTAGCAACCGGTTTTGGGGCTGGGGAGGGCCCACATACGTCATTGGGATAGAGAAGCCATCAGCCATTACCCTCTGCTCAATAGTTTTGGTTCCAGGAGTCCCCGTGAGAAACATTGCTGTGCCGTGGGGTTATGGTATGAGGTTGTGCTCTCACCCTGCCCCCGTGTACAGTACAGATCCTCTGGGATTTTTCACTGGCGTCACCATCTGTCTGTCTGGTCCCCGTGGTTCCGGCCTTTGCACTGACCCCCTCGTTTTCTCTCCGCAGTCTGGACCAATGTGGAGCCACGCTCCGTGCCCGTCTTTCCCTGGCATTCATTGGTCCCTTTCCTCGCTCCCAGCCAGCCTGACTCTTCCGTCCAACCAACCGAGGCTGAGCAGCCCACCTGTCACAACTGGATCATCCAATCAGGTTAAAGGTGGGTGTGGTTGGTAGATGCAGGGCCAGGATTGGCCCTTGCTGCCTCTGGTTGGTAGATGCAGGGCCAGGATTGGCCCTTGCTGCCTCGCGCCAGCGCGCTTTGTCTTGGGGTCCATCAGCCCCGCTCTCTCTCTCTCTCTCCCTCTCACTGCGTTTCTCTCTCTCTCTCTCTCTCCCTCTCACGCAGTTTCTCTCTCTCTCTCCCTTCCTCTCACACGTTTCTCTCTCTCTCTCTCCCTTCCTCTCACGCCGTTTCTCTCTCTCCCTTCCTCTCACGCCGTTTCTCTCTCTCTCTCTCCCTTCCTCTCACGCCGTTTCTCTCTCTCTCTCCCTTCCTCTCACGCCGTTTCTCTCTCTCTCTCTCTCCCTTCCTCTCACGCCGTTTCTCTCTCTCTCTCCCTTCCTCTCACGCCGTTTCTCTCTCTCTCTCTCTCCCTTCCTCTCACGCCGTTTCTCTCTCTCTCTCCCTTCCTCTCACGCCGTTTCTCTCTCTCTCTCTCCCTTCCTCTCACGCCGTTTCTCTCTCTCTCTCCCTTCCTCTCACGCCGTTTCTCTCTCTCTCTCTCTCCCTTCCTCTCACGCCGTTTCTCTCTCTCTCTCTCCCTTCCTCTCACGCCGTTTCTCTCTCTCTCTCTCTCCCTTCCTCTCACGCCGTTTCTCTCTCTCTCTCTCTCCCTTCCTCTCACGCCGTTTCTCTCTCTCTCTCTCTCCCTTCCTCTCACGCCGTTTCTCTCTCTCTCTCTCTCCCTTCCTCTCACGCCGTTTCTCTCTCTCTCGTCTCTCTCCTTCCTCTCACGCCGTTTTCTCTCCCCTTCCTCTCACGCCGTTTCTCTCTCTCTCTCTCTCCCTTCCTCTCACGCCGTTTCTCTCTCTCTCTCTCTCCCTTCCTCTCACGCCGTTTCTCTCTCTCCCTTCCTCTCACACGTTTCTCTCTCTCTCTCTCCCTTCCTCTCACGCCGTTTCTCTCTCTCTCTCCCTTCCTCTCACGCCGTTTCTCTCTCTCTCTCTCTTCCTCTCACGCCGTTTCTCTCTCTCTCTCCCTTCCTCTCACGCCGTTTCTCTCTCTCTCTCCCTTCCTCTCACGCCGTTTCTCTCTCTCTCTCCCTTCCTCTCACGCCGTTTCTCTCTCTCTCTCTCTCTCTCTCTCTCCCTTCCTCTCACGCCGTTTCTCTCTCTCTCCCTTCCTCTCACGCCGTTTCTCTCTCTCCCTTCCTCTCACGCCGTTTCTCTCTCTCTCTCTCTTCCTCTCACGCCGTTTCTCTCTCTCTCTCTCTCCCTCTCACGCCGTTTCTCTCTCTCTCTCTCCCTCTCACGCCGTTTCTCTCTCTCTCTCTCTCCCTTCCTCTCACGCCGTTTCTCTCTCTCTCTCTCTCCCTTCCTCTCACGCCGTTTCTCTCTCTCTCTCTCTCCCTTCCTCTCACGCCGTTTCTCTCTCTCTCTCTCCCTTCCTCTCACGCCGTTTCTCTCTCTCTCTCTCTCCCTTCCTCTCACGCCGTTTCTCTCCCTTCCTCTCACGCCGTTTCTCTCTCTCTCTCTCTCCCTTCCTCTCACGCCGTTTCTCTCTCTCTCTCTCTCCCTTCCTCTCACGCCGTTTCTCTCTCTCTCTCTCCCTCTCACACGTTTCTCTCTCTCTCTCTCCCTTCCTCTCATGCCGTTTCTCTCTCTCTCTCTCTCCCTTCCTCTCACGCCGTTTCTCTCTCTCTCTCCCTCCCTTCCTCTCACGCCGTTTCTCTCTCTCTCTCTCCCTCTCACACGTTTCTCTCTCTCTCTCTCTCCCTTCCTCTCACGCCGTTTCTCTCTCTCTCTCTCTCCCTTCCTCTCACGCCGTTTCTCTCTCTCTCTCTCTCCCTTCCTCTCACGCCGTTTCTCTCTCTCTCTCTCTCCCTTCCTCTCACGCCGTTTCTCTCCCTTCCTCTCACGCCGTTTCTCTCTCTCTCTCCCTTCCTCTCACGCCGTTTCTCTCTCTCTCTCTCCCTTCCTCTCACGCCGTTTCTCTCTCTCTCTCCCTTCCTCTCACGCCGTTTCTCTCTCTCTCCCTTCCTCTCACGCCGTTTCTCTCTCTCTCTCCCTTCCTCTCACGCCGTTTCTCTCTCTCTCTCTCTCCCTCTCACGCCGTTTCTCTCTCTCTCTCTCTCTCCCTTCCTCTCACGCCGTTTCTCTCTCTCTCTCTCTTCCTCTCACGCCGTTTCTCTCTCTCTCTCTCTCTCCCTTCCTCTCACGCCGTTTCTCTCTCTCCCTTCCTCTCACACGTTTCTCTCTCTCTCTCTCCCTTCCTCTCACGCCGTTTCTCTCTCTCTCTCTCCCTTCCTCTCACGCCGTTTCTCTCTCTCCCTTCCTCTCACGCCGTTTCTCTCTCTCTCTCTCTCCCTCTCACGCCGTTTCTCTCTCTCTCTCTCTCTCCCTTCCTCTCACGCCGTTTCTCTCTCTCTCTCTTCCTCTCACGCCGTTTCTCTCTCTCTCTCTCTCCCTCTCACGCCGTTTCTCTCTCTCTCTCCCTCTCACGCCGTTTCTCTCTCTCTCTCTCTCCCTTCCTCTCACGCCGTTTCTCTCTCTCTCTCTCTCCCTTCCTCTCACGCCGTTTCTCTCTCTCTCTCTCTCCCTTCCTCTCACGCCGTTTCTCTCTCTCTCCCTTCCTCTCACGCCGTTTCTCTCTCTCTCTCTCTCCCTTCCTCTCACGCCGTTTCTCTCCCTTCCTCTCACGCCGTTTCTCTCTCTCTCTCTCTCCCTTCCTCTCACGCCGTTTCTCTCTCTCTCTCTCTCCCTTCCTCTCACGCCGTTTCTCTCTCTCTCTCTCCCTCTCACACGTTTCTCTCTCTCTCTCTCCCTTCCTCTCACGCCGTTTCTCTCTCTCTCTCCCTCCCTTCCTCTCACGCCGTTTCTCTCTCTCTCTCTCCCTCTCACACGTTTCTCTCTCTCTCTCCCTTCCTCTCACGCCGTTTCTCTCTCTCTCTCTCTCCCTTCCTCTCACGCCGTTTCTCTCTCTCTCTCTCTCCCTTCCTCTCACGCCGTTTCTCTCCCTTCCTCTCACGCCGTTTCTCTCTCTCTCTCTCTCTCCCTTCCTCTCACGCCGTTTCTCTCTCTCCCTTCCTCTCACACGTTTCTCTCTCTCTCTCTCCCTTCCTCTCACGCCGTTTCTCTCTCTCTCTCCCTTCCTCTCACGCCGTTTCTCTCTCTCCCTTCCTCTCACGCCGTTTCTCTCTCTCTCTCCCTTCCTCTCACGCCGTTTCTCTCTCTCTCTCTCTCCCTCTCACGCCGTTTCTCTCTCTCTCTCCCTCTCACGCCGTTTCTCTCTCTCTCTCTCTCCCTTCCTCTCACGCCGTTTCTCTCTCTCTCTCTCTCCCTTCCTCTCACGCCGTTTCTCTCTCTCTCCCTTCCTCTCACGCCGTTTCTCTCTCTCTCTCTCTCCCTTCCTCTCACGCCGTTTCTCTCTCTCTCTCTCTCCCTTCCTCTCACGCCGTTTCTCTCCCTTCCTCTCACGCCGTTTCTCTCTCTCTCTCTCTCCCTTCCTCTCACGCCGTTTCTCTCTCTCTCCCTTCCTCTCACGCCGTTTCTCTCTCTCTCTCTCTCCTTTCCTCTCACGCAGTTTCTCTCTCTCTCTCTCCCTTCCTCTCACGCCGTTTCTCTCTCTCTCTCTCTCCCTTCCTCTCACGCCGTTTCTCTCTCTCTCTCTCCCTCTCACGCCGTTTCTCTCTCTCTCTCTCTCTCCCTTCCTCTCACGCGTTTCTCTCTCTCTCTCTCCCTTCCTCTCACGCCGTTTCTCTCTCTCTCTCTCTCCCTTCCTCTCACACGTTTCTCTCTCTCTCTCTCTCCCTTCCTCTCACGCGTTTCTCTCTCTCTCTCTCCCTTCCTCTCACGCCGTTTCTCTCTCTCTCTCTCTCTCCCTTCCTCTCACGCCGTTTCTCTCTCTCTCTCCCTTCCTCTCACGTCGTTTCTCTCTCTCTCTCCCTTCCTCTCACACGTTTCTCTCTCTCTCTCCCTTCCTCTCACACCGTTTCGCTCTCTCTCTCCCTTCCTCTCACGCCGTTTCTCTCTCTCTCTCCCTCCCTCTCACGCCGTTTCTCTCTCTCTCTCTCCCTTCCTCTCATGCGTTTCTCTCTCTCTCTCTCCCTTCCTCTCACGCCGTTTCTCTCTCTCTCTCCCTTCCTCTCACGCCGTTTCTCTCTCTCTCTCCCTTCCTCTCACGCCGTTTCTCTCTCTCTCCCTTCCTCTCACGCCGTTTCTCTCTCTCTCTCCCTCTCACGCCGTTTCTCTCTCTCTCTCTCTCCATTCCTCTCACGCCGTTTCTCTCTCTCTCTCTCTCCCTTCCTCTCACGCCGTTTCTCTCTCTCTCTCTCTCTCCCTTCCTCTCACGCTGTTTCTCTCTCTCTCTCCCTTCCTCTCACGTCGTTTCTCTCTCTCTCCTCCTCTCACGCGTTTCTGTCTCTCTCTCTCTCCCTTCCTCTCACGCCGTTTCTCTCTCTCTCTCTCTCCTCCTCTCACGCGTTTCTCTCTCTCTCTCTCTCCCTTCCTCTCACGCCGTTTCTCTCTCTCTCTCTCCCTTCCTCTCACGCTGTTTCTCTCTCTCTCTCCCTTCCTCTCACGCCGTTTCTCTCTCTCTCTCTCTCCTCCTCTCACGCGTTTCTCTCTCTCTCTCTCTCCCTTCCTCTCACGTCGTTTCTCTCTCTCCCTTCCTCTCACGCCGTTTCTCTCTCTCTCTCTCTCCTCCTCTCACGCGTTTCTCTCTCTCTCTCTCTCCCTTCCTCTCACGTCGTTTCTCTCTCTCCCTTCCTCTCACGCCGTTTCTCTCTCTCTCTCTCCCTTCCTCTCACGCCGTTTCTCTCTCTCTCTCTCTCACGCCGTTTCTCTCTCTCTCTCTCCCTTCCTCTCACGCCGTTTCTCTCTCTCTCTCTCTCACGCCGTTTCTCTCTCTCTCTCTCCCTTCCTCTCACGCCGTTTCTCTCTCTCTCTCTCTCACGCCGTTTCTCTCTCTCTCTCTCTTCCTCTCACGCCGTTTCTCTCTCTCTCTCCATTCCTCTCACGCTGTTTCTCTCTCTCTCTCTCCTCCTCTCCCGCGTTTCTCTCTCTCTCTCTCCCTTCCTCTCACATGTTTCTCTCTCTCTCTCTCTCCTTCCGCTCACGCCGTTTCTCTCTCTCTCCCTTCCTCTCACGCCGTTTCTCTCTCTCTCTTTCTCCCTTCCTCTCACGCCGTTTCTCTCTCTCTCTCTCCCTTCCTCTCACGCCGTTTCTCTCTCTCTCTCTCCCTTCCTCTCACACCGTTTCTCTCTCTCTCTCTCCCTTCCTCTCACGCCGTTTCTCTCTCTCTCTCTCTCTCCCTTCCTCTCACGCCGTTTCTCTCTCTCCCTCTCACGCCGTTTCTCTCTCTCTCTCTCTCCCTTCCTCTCACGCCGTTTCTCTCTCTCTCCCTTCCTCTCACGCCGTTTCTCTCTCTCTCTCCCTCTCACGCCGTTTCTCTCTCTCTCTCTCTCTTCCTCTCACGCCGTTTCTCTCTCTCTCTCTCTCCCTCTCACGCCGTTTTTCTCTCTCTCTCTCTCTCTCCCTCTCACGCCGTTTCTCTCTCTCTCTCTCTCCCTCTCACGCCGTTTCTCTCTCTCTCTCCCTTCCTCTCACCCGTTTCTCTCTCTCTCTCCCTCTCACGCCGTTTCTCTCTCTCTCTCTCTCTCCCTTCCTCTCACGCCGTTTCTCTCTCTCTCTCTCTCCCTCTCACGCCGTTTCTCTCTCTCTCTCCTTTCCTCTCACGCCGTTTCTCTCTCTCTCTCTCCCTTCCTCTCACGCCGTTTCTCTCTCTCTCTCCCTTCCTCTCACGCCGTTTCTCTCTCTCTCTCCCTTCCTCTCACGCCGTTTCTCTCTCTATCTCCTTTCCTCTCACGCCGTTTCTCTCTCTATCTCCTTTCCTCTCACGCCGTTTCTCTCTCTCTCTCTCTCCCTCTCACGCCGTTTCTCTCTCTCTCTCTCCCTTCCTCTCACGCCGTTTCTCTCTCTCTCTCTCTCCCTCTCACGCCGTTTCTCTCTCTCTCTCCCTTCCTCTCACGCCGTTTCTCTCTCTCTCTCTCTCCCTCTCACACGTTTCTCTCTCTCTCTCTCTCCCTTCCTCTCACGCCGTTTCTCTCTCTCTCTCTCCCTCTCACACGTTTCTCTCTCTCTATCCCTCCCTCTCACGCCGTTTCTCTCTCTCTCTCTCCCTTCCTCTCACGCCGTTTCTCTCTCTCTCTCCCTTCCTCTCACGCCGTTTCTCTCTCTCTCTCTCTCCCTCTCACACGTTTCTCTCTCTCTCTGCCTTCCTCTCACGCCGTTTCTCTCTCTCTCTCTCCCTCTCACACGTTTCTCTCTCTCTCTCTCTCTCCCTTCCTCTCACGCCGTTTCTCTCTCTCTCCCTTCCTCTCACGCCGTTTCTCTCTCTCTCTCCCTCTCACGCCGTTTCTCTCTCTCTCTCTCTCTTCCTCTCACGCCGTTTCTCTCTCTCTCTCTCTCCCTCTCACGCCGTTTCTCTCTCTCTCTCTCTCTCCCTCTCACACGTTTCTCTCTCTCTCTCCCTTCCTCTCACGCCGTTTCTCTCTCTCTCTCTCTCCCTCTCCACACGTTTCTCTCTCTCTCTCCCTCCCTCTCACGCCGTTTCTCTCTCTCTCTCCCTTCCTCTCACGCCGTTTCTCTCTCTCTCTCTCTGCCTCTCACACGTTTCTCTCTCTCTCTCTCTCCCTCTCACGCCGTTTCTCTCTCTCTCTCTCTCCCTCTCACACGTTTCTCTCTCTCTCTCCCTTCCTGTCACGCCGTTTCTCTCTCTCTCTCCCTTCCTCTCACGCCGTTTCTCTCTCTCTCTCTCTCCCTTCCTCTCACGCCGTTTCTCTCTCTCTCTCTCCCTTCCTCTCACGCCGTTTCTCTCTCTCTCTCTCTCTCTCTCCCTCTCACACGTTTCTCTCTCTCTCTCTCTCCCTCCCTCTCACGCCGTTTCTCTCTCTCTCTCTCTCTCCCTCTCACACGTTTCTCTCTCTCTCTCCCTTCCTCTCACGCCGTTTCTCTCTCTCTCTCCCTTCCTCTCACGCCGTTTCTCTCTCTCTCTCTCTCCCTCTCACATGTTTCTCTCTCTCTCTCTCCCTTCCTCTCACGCCGTTTCTCTCTCTCTCTCTCTCCCTCTCACGCTGTTTCTCTCTCTCTCTTTCTCCCTTCCTCTCACGCCGTTTCTCTCTCTCTCTCCCTTCCTCTCACGCCGTTTCTCTCTCTCTCTCTCCCTTCCTCACGCCGTTTCTCTCTCTCTCTCTCCCTTCCTCTCACGCCGTTTCTCTCTCTCTCTCTCCCTTCCTCTCACGCCGTTTCTCTCTCTCTCTCTCCCTCTCACGCCGTTTCTCTCTCTCTCTCTCTCCCTTCCTCTCACGCCGTTTCTCTCTCTCTCTCCCTTCCTCTCACGCCGTTTCTCTCTCTCTCTCCCTCTCACGCCGTTTCTCTCTCTCTCTCTCTCTTCCTCTCACGCCGTTTCTCTCTCTCTCTCTCTCCCTCTCATGCCGTTTCTCTCTCTCTCTCTCTCTCCCTCTCACGCCGTTTCTCTCTCTCTCTCTCTCTCTCTCCCTCTCACGCCGTTTCTCTCTCTCTCTCCCTTCCTCTCACGCGTTTCTCTCTCTCTCCTTTCCTCTCACGCTGTTTCTCTCTCTCTCTCCCTCTCACGCCGTTTCTCTCTCTCTCTCTCTCTCCCTTCCTCTCACGCGTTTCTCTCTCTCTCCTTTCCTCTCACGCTGTTTCTCTCTCTCTCTCCCTCTCACGCCGTTTCTCTCTCTCTCTCTCTCTCCCTTCCTCTCACGCCGTTTCTCTCTCTCTCTCTCTCCCTCTCGCCGTTTCTCTCTCTCTCTCCTTTCCTCTCACGCCGTTTCTCTCTCTCTCCCTTCCTCTCACGCCGTTTCTCTCTCTCTCTCTCCCTTCCTCTCACGCCGTTTCTCTCTCTCTCTCCCTTCCTCTCACGCCGTTTCTCTCTCTCTCTCCCTTCCTCTCACGCCGTTTCTCTCTCTATCTCCTTTCCTCTCACGCCGTTTCTCTCTCTCTCTCTCTCCCTCTCACGCCGTTTCTCTCTCTCTCTCTCCCTTCCTCTCACGCCGTTTCTCTCTCTCTCTCTCCCTCTCACGCCGTTTCTCTCTCTCTCTCCCTTCCTCTCACGCCGTTTCTCTCTCTCTCTCTCTCCCTTCCTCTCACGCCGTTTCTCTCTCTCTCTCTCTCCCTCTCACACGTTTCTCTCTCTCTCTCTCTCCCTTCCTCTCATGCCGTTTCTCTCTCTCTCTCTCTCCCTCTCACACGTTTCTCTCTCTCTCTCTCTCCCTTCCTCTCACGCCGTTTCTCTCTCTCTCTCTCTCCCTCTCACACGTTTCTCTCTCTCTCTCCCTCCCTCTCACGCCGTTTCTCTCTCTCTCTCTCCCTTCCTCTCACGCCGTTTCTCTCTCTCTCTCCCTTCCTCTCACGCCGTTTCTCTCTCTCTCTCTCTCCCTCTCACACGTTTCTCTCTCTCTCTCCCTTCCTCTCACGCCCGTTTCTCTCTCTCTCTCTCTCCCTCTCACACGTTTCTCTCTCTCTCTCTCCCTTCCTCTCACGCCGTTTCTCTCTCTTTCTCTCTCCCTCTCACACGTTTCTCTCTCTCTCTCCCTCCCTCTCACGCCGTTTCTCTCTCTCTCTCTCCCTTCCTCTCACGCCGTTTCTCTCTCTCTCTCCCTTCCTCTCACGCCGTTTCTCTCTCTCTCTCCCTTCCTCTCACGCCGTTTCTCTCTCTCTCTCTCTCTCACGCCGTTTCTCTCTCTCTCTCTCTCTCCCTCTCACACGTTTCTCTCTCTCTCTCCCTTCCTGTCACGCCGTTTCTCTCTCTCTCTCCCTTCCTCTCACGCCGTTTCTCTCTCTCTCTCTCTCTCTCCCTCTCACACGTTTCTCTCTCTCTCTCTCTCTCACGCCGTTTCTCTCTCTCTCTCTCTCTCCCTCTCACACGTTTCTCTCTCTCTCTCCCTTCCTGTCACGCCGTTTCTCTCTCTCTCTCCCTTCCTCTCACGCCGTTTCTCTCTCTCTCTCTCTCTCTCTCCCTTCCTCTCACGCCGTTTCTCTCTCTCTCTCTCCCTTCCTCTCACGCCGTTTCTCTCTCTCTCTCTCTCTCCCTCTCACACGTTTCTCTCTCTCTCTCTCTCCCTCCCTCTCACGCCGTTTCTCTCTCTCTCTCTCTCCCTCTCACACGTTTCTCTCTCTCTCTCCCTTCCTCTCACGCCGTTTCTCTCTCTCTCTCCCTTCCTCTCACGCCGTTTCTCTCTCTCTCTCTCTCTCTCCCTTCCTCTCACGCCGTTTCTCTCTCTCTCTCTCTCCCTTCCTCTCACGCCGTCTCTCTCTCTCTCTCTCTCCCTCTCACGCCGTTTCTCTCTCTCTCTCTCCCTTCCTCTCACGCCGTTTCTCTCTCTCTCTCTCCCTTCCTCTCACGCCGTTTCTCTCTCTCTCTCCCTTCCTCTCACGCCGTTTCTCTCTCTCTCTCTCTCTCCCTCTCACACGTTTCTCTCTCTCTCCCTTCCTCTCACGCCGTTTCTCTCTCTCTCTCTCTCTCCCTTCCTCTCACACGTTTCTCTCTCTCTCCCTTCCTCTCACGCCGTTTCTCTCTCTCTCTCTCTCCCTTCCTCTCACGCCGTTTCTCTCTCTCTCCCTTCCTCTCACGCCGTTTCTCTCTCTCTCTCTCCCTTCCTCTCACGCCGTTTCTCTCTCTCTCCCTTCCTCTCACGCCGTTTCTCTCTCTCTCTCTCTCTCCCTTCCTCTCACGCCGTTTCTCTCTCTCTCTCCCTTCCTCTCACGCCGTTTCTCTCTCTCTCTCCCTTCCTCTCACGCCGTTTCTCTCTCTCTCTCTCTCTCCCTTCCTCTCACGCCGTTTCTCTCTCTCTCTCCCTTCCTCTCACGCCGTTTCTCTCTCTCTCTCTCTCTCTCCCTTCCTCTCACGCCGTTTCTCTCTCTCTCTCCCTTCCTCTCAGGCCGTTTCTCTCTCTCTCTCTCTCTCCCTTCCTCTCACGCCGTTTCTCTCTCTCTCCCTTCCTCTCACGCCGTTTCTCTCTCTCTCTCTCTCTCTCCCTCCCTCTCACGCCGTTTCTCTCTCTCTCTCCCTTCCTCTCACGCCGTTTCTCTCTCTCTCTCTCTCTCTCCCTCCCTCTCACGCCGTTTCTCTCTCTCCCTTCCTCTCACGCGTTTCTCTCTCTCTCTCTCTCCCTTCCTCTCACGCCGTTTCTCTCTCTCTCTCTCTCTCCCTCTCACGCTGTTTCTCTCTCTCTCTCTCCTCCTCTCACGTGTTTCTCTCTCTCTCTCTCTCCCTTCCTCTCACGTGTTTCTCTCTCTCTCTCTCTCCCTTCCTCTCACATGTTTCTCTCTCTCTCTCTCCCTTCCTCTCACGCCGTTTCTCTCTCTCTCTCTCTCCCTCTCACGCCGTTTCTCTCTCTCTCTCTCTCCCTTCCTCTCACGCCGTTTCTCTCTCTCTCCCTTCCTCTCACGCCGTTTCTCTCTCTCCCTCCCTTCCTCTCACGCAGTTTCTCTCTCTCTCTCTCCCTTCCTCTCACGCCGTTTCTCTCTCTCTCTCCCTCTCACGCCGTTTCTCTCTCTCTCTTCCTCTCACGCCGTTTCTCTCTCTCTCTCTCTCCCTCTCACGCCGTTTCTCTCTCTCTCCCTCCCTCTCACACGTTTCTCTCTCTCTCTCCCTTCCTCTCACGCCGTTTCTCTCTCTCTCCCTTCCTCTCACGCTGTTTCTCTCTCTCTCTCCTTCACGCCGTTTCTCTCTCTCTCTCCTTTCCTCTCACGCCGTTTCTCTCTCTCTCTCTCTCTCTCCCTTCCTCTCACGCCGTTTCTCTCTCTCTCCCACGCCGTTTCTCTGTCTCTCTCTCCCTTCCTCTCACGCCGTTTCTCTCTCTCTCTCCCTTCCTCTCACGCCGTTTCTCTCTCTCTCTCTCCCTTCCTCTCACGCCGTTTCTCTCTCTCTCTCTCTCCCTTCCTCTCACGCCGTTTCTCTCTCTCTCTCTCCTTCCTCTCACGCCGTTTCTCTCTCTCTCTCTCTCTCCCTCTCACGCCGTTTTCTCTCTCTCTCTCGTCCCTTCCTCTCACGCCGTTTCTCTCTCTCTCTCTCTCTCTCCCTCTCACGCCGTTTCTCTCTCTCTCTCTCCCTTCCTCTCACCGCCGTTTCTCTCTCTCTCTCTCTCTCTCCCTCTCACGCCGCGTTTCTCTCTCTCTCTCCCTTCCTCTCATGCCGTTTCTCTCTCTCTCTCTCTCCCTTCCTCTCACGCCGTTTCTCTCTCTCTCTCTCCCTTCCTCTCACGCCGTTTCTCTCTCTCTCTCTCTCCCTCTCACACGTTTCTCTCTCTCTCTCTCCCTTCCTCTCACGCCGTTTCTCTCTCTCTCTCTCTCCCTTCCTCTCACGCCGTTTCTCTCTCTCTCTCTCCCTTCATCTCACGCCATTTCTCTCTCTCTCTCTCTCTCCCTCTCACGCCGTTTCTCTCTCTCTCTCCCTTCCTCTCACGCCGTTTCTCTCTCTCTCTCCCTTCCTCTCACGCCGTTTCTCTCTCTCTCCCTTCCTCTCACGCCGTTTCTGTCTCTCTCTCTCTCCCTTCCTCTCACGCCGTTTCTCTCTCTCTCTCTCTCTCCCTCTCACGCCGTTTCTCTCTCTCTCTCTCTCTCCCTCTCACGTTTCTCTCTCTCTCTCTCTCCCTTCCTCTCATGCCGTTTCTCTCTCTCTCTCTCTCCCTCTCACACGTTTCTCTCTCTCTCTCTCTCCCTTCCTCTCACGCCGTTTCTCTCTCTCTCTCTCTCCCTCTCACACGTTTCTCTCTCTCTCCCTCCCTCTCACGCCGTTTCTCTCTCTCTCTCTCCCTTCCTCTCACGCCGTTTCTCTCTCTCTCTCCCTTCCTCTCACGCCGTTCTCTCTCTCTCTCTCTCTCCCTCTCACCGTTTCTCTCTCTCTCCCTCCCTCTCACACGTTTCTCTCTCTCTCTCCCTTCCTCTCACGCCGTTTCTCTCTCTCTCTCTCTCCCTCTCACACGTTTCTCTTCTCTCTCTCTCTCCTTCCCTCTCACGACCGTTTCTCTCTCTCTCTCTCTCCCTCTCACAACGTTTCTCTCTCTCTCTCTCCCTTCCTCTCACGCCGTTTCTCTCTCTCTCTCCCTCCCTCTCACGCCGTTTCTCTCTCTCTCTCCCTTCCTCTCACGCCGTTTCTCTCTCTCTCTCCCTTCCTCTCACGCCGTTTCTCTCTCTCTCTCTCTCTCCCTCTCACACGTTTCTCTCTCTCTCTCTCTCTCCTCACGCCGTTTCTCTCTCTCTCTCTCTCTCCCTCTCACACGTTTCTCTCTCTCTCTCCCTTCCTGTCACGCCGTTTCTCTCTCTCTCTCCCTTCCTCTCACGCCGTTTCTCTCTCTCTCTCTCTCTCTCACGCCGTCTCTCTCTCTCTCTCTCCTCTCCCTTCCTCTCACGCCGTTTCTCTCTCTCTCTCTCCCTTCCTCTCACGCGTTTCTCTCTCTCTCTCTCTCCCTTCCTCTCACGCCGTTCTCTCTCTCTCTCTCCTCTCCCTTCCTCTCACGCCGTTTCTCTCTCTCTCTCTCCCTTCCTCTCACGCCGTTTCTCTCTCTCTCTCCCTTCCTCTCACGCCGTCTCTCTCTCTCTCTCTCTCCCTCTCACGCCGTTTCTCTCTCTCTCTCTCCCTTCCTCTCACGCCGTTTCTCTCTCTCTCTCTCTCTCTCCCTCTCACGCCGTTTCTCTCTCTCTCTCTCCCTTCCTCTCACGCCGTTTCTCTCTCTCTCTCTCCCTTCCTCTCACGCCGTTTCTCTCTCTCTCTCTCCCTTCCTCTCACGCCGTTTCTCTCTCTCTCCCTTCCTCTCACGCCGTTTCTCTCTCTCTCTCTCTCTCCCTTCCTCTCACGCCGTTTCTCTCTCTCTCTCTCTCCCTCCCTCTCACGCCGTTTCTCTCTCTCTCTCCCTTCCTCTCACGCCGTTTCTCTCTCTCTCCCTTCCTCTCACGCCGTTTCTCTCTCTCTCTGTCTCCCTTCCTCTCACGCCGTTTCTCTCTCTCTCTCCCTTCCTCTCACGCCGTTTCTCTCTCTCTCTCTCTCCCTTCCTCTCACGCCGTTTCTCTCTCTCTCCCTTCCTCTCACGCCGTTTCTCTCTCTCTCCCTTCCTCTCACGCCGTTTCTCTCTCTCTCTCTCTCCCTTCCTCTCAGGCCGTTTCTCTCTCTCTCTCTCTCCCTTCCTCTCACGCCGTTTCTCTCTCTCTCCCTTCCTCTCACGCCGTTTCTCTCTCTCTCTCTCTCGCTTCCTCTCACGCCGTTTCTCTCTCTCACTCTCTCCCTTCCTCTCACGCCGTTTCTCTCTCTCTCTCTCTCCCTTCCTCTCACGCCGTTTCTCTCTCTCTCTCTCTCTCTCCCTTCGTCTCACGCCGTTTCTCTCTCTCTCTCTCTCCCTTCCTCTCACGCCGTTTCTCTCTCTCTCTCTCTCCCTTCCTCTCACGCCGTTTCTCTCTCTCTCTCTCCCTTCCTCTCACGCGTTTCTCTCTCTCTCTCTCCTTCCTCTCACGCGTTTCTCTCTCTCTCTCTCCTCCTCTCCGCGTTTCTCTCTCTCTCTCCCTTCCTCTCACGCCGTTTCTCTCTCTCTCTCTCTCCGCTTCCTCTCACGCCGTTTCTCTCTCTCACTCTCTCCCTTCCTCTCACGCCGTTTCTCTCTCTCTCTCTCTCTCCCTTCCTCTCACGCCGTTTCTCTCTCTCTCTCTCTCTCTCCCTTCGTCTCACGCCGTTTCTCTCTCTCTCTCTCCCTTCCTCTCACGCCGTTTCTCTCTCTCTCTCTCTCCCTTCCTCTCACGCCGTTTCTCTCTCTCTCTCTCCCCTTCCTCTCACGCGTTTCTCTCTCTCTCTCTCCCTTCCTCTCACGCGTTTCTCTCTCTCTCTCTCTCTCCCTTCCTCTCACGCTGTTTCTCTCTCTCTCTCTCTCCTCCTCTCACGCGTTTCTCTCTCTCTCTCTCTCCCTTCCTGTCACATGTTTCTCTCTCTCTCTCTCTCCTTCCTCTCACGCCGTTTCTCTCTCTCTCTCTCTCCCTCTCACGCCGTTTCTCTCTCTCTCTCTCTCCCTCTCACGCCGTTTTTCTCTCTCTCTCTCCCTTCCTCTCACGCGTTTCTCTCTCTCTCTCTCTCTCTCCCTCTCACGCCGTTTCTCTCTCTCTCTCCCTTCCTCTCATGCCGTTTCTCTCTCTCTCTCTCTCCCTTCCTCTCACGCCGTTTCTCTCTCTCTCTCTCTCCTCTCACACGTTTCTCTCTCTCTCTCTCTCCCTTCCTCTCACGCCGTTTCTCTCTCTCTCTCTCTCCCTCTCACACCGTTTCTCTCTCTCTCTCTCCCTTCCTCTCACGCGTTTCTCTCTCTCTCTCTCTCCCTCTCACACCGTTTCTCTCTCTCTCTCTCTCCCTTCCTCTCACGCCTTTCTCTCTCTCTCTCTCTCCCTTCCTCTCACGCCGTTTCTCTCTCTCTCTCTCTCCCCTCTCACACGTTTCTCTCTCTCTCTCTCCCTTCCTCTCACGCCGTTTCTCTCTCTCTCTCTCTCCCTCTCACCGTTTCTCTCTCTCTCTCCCTCCCTCTCACGCCGTTTCTCTCTCTCTCTCTCCCTTCCTCTCACGCCGTTTCTCTCTCTCTCTCTCTCCCCTCTCACACGTTTCTCTCTCTCTCTCCCTCCCTCTCACGCGTTTCTCCCTCTCTCTCTCTCCCTCTCACGCGTTCTCTCTCTCTCTCTCCTCGCTCTCTCTCCTCCTCTCACGCCGTTTCTCTCTCTCTCTCCCTTCCTCTCACGCCGTTTCTCTCTCTCTCTCTCTCTCCCTCTCACGCCGTTTCTCTCTCTCTCTCTCCTCCCTCTCACCACGTTTCTCTCTCTCTCTCTCTCCCTTCCTCTCACTGCCGTTTCTCTCTCTCTCTCTCCCTCCTCTCACACGTTTCTCTCTCTCTCTCTCTCCCTTCCTCTCACGCCGTTTCTCTCTCTCTCTCTCTCCCTCCCTCTCACGCCGTTTCTCTCTCTCTCTCTCCCTTCCTCTCACGCCGTTTCTCTCTCTCTCTCTCCCTTCCTCTCACGCCGTTTCTCTCTCTCTCTCTCTCCTCTCACACGTTTCTCTCTCTCTCTCTCCCCTTCCTCTCACGCCGTTTCTCTCTCTCTCTCTCCCTCTCACACGTTTCTCTCTCTCTCTCTCCCTTCCTCTCACGCCGTTTCTCTCTCTCTCTCTCTCCCTCTCACAGCGTTTCTCTCTCTCTCTCTCCCTTCCCTCTCACGCCGTTTCTCTCTCTCTCTCTCTCCTTCCTCTCACGCCGTTTCTCTCTCTCTCTCTCCCTTCCTCTCACGCCGTTTCTCTCTCTCTCTCTCTCTCCTCTCACACGTTTCTCTCTCTCTCTCTCCTCTCACGCCGTTTCTCTCTCTCTCTCCCTTCCTCTCACGCCGTTTCTCTCTCTCTCTCTCTCTCTCCCTTCCTCTCACGCCGTTTCTCTCTCTCTCTCTCCCTTCCTCTCACGCCGTTTCTCTCTCTCTCTCTCCCTTCCTCTCACGCCGTTTCTCTCTCTCTCTCTCTCTCTCCCTTCCTCTCACGCCGTTTCTCTCTCTCTCTCTCTCTCTCTCCTCTCACACCGTTTCTCTCTCTCTCTCTCTCCCTCCCTCTCACGCCGTTTCTCTCTCTCTCTCTCCCTTCCTCTCACGCCGTTTCTCTCTCTCTCTCTCCCTCCCTCTCACACGTTCTCTCTCTCTCTCTCCCTTCCTGCTCACGCCGTTTCTCTCTCTCTCTCTCCCTTCCTCTCACGCCGTTCTCTCTCTCTCTCTCTCCTCCCTTCCCTCTCACGCCGTTTCTCTCTCTCTCTCTCTCCCTTCCTCTCACGCCGTCTTCTCTCTCTCTCTCTCCCTCTCACGCCGTTTCTCTCTCTCTCTCCCTCTCACACGCTTTCTCTCTCTCTCTCTCCCTCTCCTCTCACGCCGTTTCTCTCTCTCTCTCTCCCTTCCTCTCACGCCGTTTCTCTCTCTCTCTCTCTCTCCCTTCCTCTCACGCCGTTTCTCTCTCTCTCTCTCCCTTCCTCTCACGCCGTTTCTCTCTCTCTCTCTCTCTCCCTTCCTCTCACGCCGTTTCTCTCTCTCTCTCTCTCTCTCCCTTCTCTCTCACGCCGTTTCTCTCTCTCTCTCCCTTCCTCTCACGCCGTTTCTCTCTCTCTCTCTCCTTCCTCTCACGCCGTTTCTCTCTCTCTCTCTCTCCCTTCCTCTCACGCCGTTTCTCTCTCTCTCTCCCCTTCCTCTCACGCCGTTTCTCTCTCTCTCTCCTTCCTCTCACGCCGTTTCTCTCTCTCTCTCTCTCTCCCTTCCTCTCACGCCGTTTCTCTCTCTCTCTCCCTCCCTCTCACGCCGTTTCTCTCTCTCTCTCCCTTCCTCTCACGCCGTTTCTCTCTCTCTCTCTCCCTTCCTCTCACGCCGTTTCTCTCTCTCTCTCCCTTCCTCTCACGCCGTTTCTCTCTCTCTCTCTCCCTTCCTCTCACGCCGTTTCTCTCTCTCTCTCTCTCCGGTCTCTCTCCCTCCTCTCACGCCGTTTCTCTCTCTCTCTCTCCCTTCCTCTCACGCCGTTTCTCTCTCTCTCTCTCCTCTCACGCCGTTTCTCTCTCTCTCTCCCTTCTCTCAGCGTTCTCTCTCTCTCCCTCCCTCTCACGCCGTTTCTCTCTCTCTCTCCCTTCCTCTCACGCCGTTTCTCTCTCTCTCTCTCTCTCCTTCCTCTCACGCCGTTTCTCTCTCTCTCTCTCCCTTCCTCTCACGCCGTTTCTCTCTCTCTCTCTCCCTCTCCTCTCACGCGTTTCTCTCTCTCTCTCTCCTTCCTCTCACGCCGTTTCTCTCTCTCTCTCTCCCTTCCTCTCACGCCGTTTCTCTCTCTCTCTCTCTCCCTTCCTCTCACGCCGTTTCTCTCTCTCTCTCTCTCCCTCCTCTCACGCCGTTTCTCTCTCTCTCTCTCCCCTTCCCTCTCACGCCGTTTCTCTCTCTCTCTCTCTCCCTTCCTCTCACGCCGTTTCTCTCTCTCTCTCTCCCTTCCTCTCACGCCGTTTCTCTCTCTCTCTCTCCCTTCCTCTCACGCCGTTTCTCTCTCTCTCTCCCTTCCTCTCACGCCGTTTCTCTCTCTCTCTCCTCTCTCACGGTTCTCTCTCTTCTCTCCTCTCAGCCGTTCTCTCTCTCTCTCTCTTCCTCTCACGCCGTTTCTCTCTCTCTCTCTCTCCCTTCCTCTCACGCCGTTTCTTCTCTCTCTCCCTCTCAGCCGTTTCTCTCTCTCTTCCTCTCACGCCGTTTCTCTCTCTCTCTCTCCCTCTCACGCCGTTCTCTCTCCTCTCTCTCCCTCTCACGCGTTTCTCTCTCTCTCCCTTTCCTCTCACGCCTGTTTCTCTCTCTCTCTCCCTCTCACGCCGTTTTCTCTCTCTCTCTCTCCTTCCTCTCACGCCGTTTCTCTCTCTCTCCTTCCTCTCACGCTGTTCTCTCTCTCTCCCTCTCACGCCGTTTCTCTCTCTCTCTCCTCTTCCTCTCACGCGTTTCTCTCTCTCTCCTTCCTCTCACGCCGTTTCTCTCTCTCTCTCCCTCCTCTCACGCCGTTTTCTCTCTCTCTCTCTCCTTCCTCTCACGCCGTTTCTCTCTCTCTCTCCCTTCCTCTCACGCCGTTTCTCTCTCTCTCTCCTTCCTCTCACGCCGTTTCTCTCTCTCTCTCCCTTCCTCTCTAGCGTTTCTCTCTCTCTCTCTCTCCCTTCCTCTCACGCCGTTTCTCTCTCTCTCTCCTTCCTCTCACGCCGTTTCTCTCTCTCTCTCTCTCCTTCCTACGCGTTCTCTCTCTCTCTCCCTTCCTCTCACGCCGTTTCTCGTCTCTCTCTCTCTCTCCCTTCCCTCTCACGCCGTTTTCTCTCTCTCTCTCCCTTCCTCTCACGCCGTTTCTCTCTCTCTCTCTCTCCTCCCTCTCACGCCGTTTCTCTCTCTCTCTCTCTCCCTTCCTCTCACGCCGTTTCTCTCTCTCTCCTCTCTCTCTCTCCTCTCACGCCGTTTCTCTCTCTCTCTCTCTCCCTTCCTCTCACGCCGTTCTCTCTCTCTCTCTCCTCTCCTCTCACGCCGTTTCTCTCTCTCTCTCTCTCCCTTCCTCTCACGCCGTTTCTCTCTCTCTCTCCCTTCCTCTCACGCCGTTTCTCTCTCGCTCTCTCCCTTCCTCTCACGCCGTTCTCTCTCTCCTCTCTCTCTCCTCTCACGCCGTTTCTCTCTCTCTCTCTCTCTCTCTTCTCACGCCGTTTCTCTCTCTCTCTCTCCCTTCCTCTCACGCCGTTCTCTCTCTCTCTCTCCCTCCTCTCACCCGTTTCTCTCTCTCTCTCTCCCTCCCTCTCACGCCGTTTCTCTCTCTCTCCTCTCCTCTCACACGTTTCTCTCTCTCTCTCCCTTCCTCGTCACGCCGTTTCTCTCTCTCTCTCCCTTCCTCTCACGCCGTTTCTCTCTCTCTCTCTCTCCCTTCCTCTCACGCCGTTTCTCTCTCTCTCTCTCTCTCTCTCCCTTCATCTCACGCCGTTTCTCTCTCTCTCTCTCTCTCCTTCCTCTCACGCCGTTTCTCTCTCTCTCTCCCTTCCTCTCACGCCGTTTCTCTCTCTCTCCCTTCCTCTCACGCCGTTCTCTCTCTCTCTCCCTTCCTCTCACGCCGTTTCTCTCTCTCTCCCTTCCTCTCACGCCGTTTCTCTCTCTCTCTCTCTCTCCTTCCTCTCACGCCGTTTCTCTCTCTCTCTCTCTCTCCTTCATCTCACGCCATTTCTCTCTCTCTCTCTCTCTCCCTTCCTCTCACGCCGTTTCTCTCTCTCTCCCTTCCTCTCACGCCGTTTCTCTCTCTCTCCCTTCCTCTCACGCCGTTTCTCTCTCTCTCCCTTCTCTCACGCCGTTTCTCTCTCTCTCTCCTTCCTCTCACGCCGTTTCTCTCTCTCTCTCTCTCTCTCCCTTCCTCTCACGCCGTTTCTCTCTCTCTCCCCTTCCTCTCACGCCGTTTCTCTCTCTCTCTCTCTCTCCCTTCCTCTCACGCCGTTTCTCTCTCTCTCTCTCTCCCTTCCTCTCACGCCGTTTCTCTCTCTCTCCCTTCCTCTCACGCCGTTTCTCTCTCTCTCTCCTCTCCCTCTCACGCCGTTTCTCTCTCTCTCTCTCTCCTCCCTCTCATGCCCGTTTCTCTTCTCTCTCCTCTCACGCTTTCTCTCTCTCTCTCTCCTCTCACGCCGTTTCTCTCTCTCTCCCTCCCTCTCACGCCGTTTCTCTCTCTCTCCCTTTCCTCTCACGCCTGTTCTCTCTCTCTCTCTCCTTCACGCCGTTTCTCTCTCTCTCTCCTTCCTCTCTCAGCCGTTTCTCTCTCTCTCCCTTCCTCTCACGCCGTTTCTCTCTCTCTCTCTCTTCCTCTCACGCCGTTTCTCTCTCTCTCTCTCTCCCTCTCACGCCGTTTTCTCTCTCTCTCTCCTTTCCTCTCACGCCGTTTCTCTCTCTCTCTCTCTCTCCCTCTCACGCCGTTTTCTCTCTCTCTCTCTCTCCCTTCCTCTCACGCCGTTTCTCTCTCTCTCCCCTTCCTCTCACGCCGTTTCTCTCTCTCTCTCCTTCCTCTCACGCCGTTTCTCTCTCTCTCCTCTCCTCTCCACGCCGTTTCTCTCTCTCTCTCCTTCCTCTCACGCCGTTTCTCTCTCTCTCCTCTCTCCCTCCCTCTCACGCCGTTTCTCTCTCTCTCTCTCTCCCTCTCTCACGCCGTTTCTCTCTCTCTCTCTCTCTCCTTCCTCTCACGCCGTTTCTCTCTCTCTCTCTCTCCCTTCCTCTCACGCCGTTTCTCTCTCTCTCTCTCTCCTTCCTCTCACGCCGTTTCTCTCTCTCTCTCCCTTCCCTCTCACGCCGTTTCTCTCTCTCTCTCTCCTTCCTCTCACGCCGTTTCTCTCTCTCTCTCCCTTCCTCTCACGCCGTTTCTCTCTCTCTCTCCCTTCCTCTCACGCCGTTTCTCTCTCTCTCTCCCTTCCTCTCACGCCGTTTCTCTCTCTCTCTCTCCCTTCCTCTCATGCCGTTTCTCTCTCTCTCTCTCTCCTTCCTCTCACTGCCGTTTCTCTCTCTCTCTCTCTCCCTTCCTCTCACGCCGTTTCTCTCTCTCTCTCTCCTCTCACGTTCTCTCTCTCTCTCCTTCTCACGCCGTTTCTCTCTCTCTCTCTCCTCTCACCGCCGTTTCTCTCTCTCTCTCTCTTCCTCTCACGCCGTTTCTCTCTCTCTCTCTCCCTCCCTCTCACACCGTTTCTCTCTCTCTCTCTCTCCCTTCCTCTCACGCCGTTTCTCTCTCTCTCTCTCCCTTCCTGTCACGCCGTTTCTCTCTCTCTCTCTCCCTTCCTCTCACGCCGTTTCTCTCTCTCTCTCTCCCTCCCTCTCACACCGTTCCTCTCTCTCTCTCTCTCCCTCTCACAGCCGTTTCTCTCTCTCTCTCTCTCTCCCTTCCTCTCACGCGTTTCTCTCTCTCTCTCCTCTCCTCTCACGCCGTTTCTCTCTCTCTCTCTCTCCTCTCACGCCGTTTCTCTCTCTCTCCCCTCTCACACGTTTCTCTCTCTCTCTCCCTCCCTCTCACGCCGTTTCTCTCTCTCTCTCCCTTCCTCTCACGCCGTTTCTCTCTCCTCTCTCTCTCCCTCTCACACGTTTCTCTCTCTCTCTCCCTCCCTCTCAGCCGTTTCTCTCTCTCTCTCTCTCTCCCTCTCACGCCGTTTCTCTCTCTCTCTCTCTCTCCCTCTCACGCCGTTTCTATCTCTCTCTCCCTTCCTCTCACGCCGTTTCTCTCTCTCTCTCCCTTCCTCTCACGCCGTTTCTCTCTCTCTCTCTCTCCTTCCTCTCACGCCGTTTCTCTCTCTCTCTCTCCCCTTCCTCTCACGCCGTTTCTCTCTCTCTCTCTCTCCTCTCTCCCCTCTCACACGTTTCTCTCTCTCTCTCTCCTCCCTCTCACGCCGTTTCTCTCTCTCTCTCTCCCTCTCACACGTTTCTCTCTCTCTCTCTCCCTTCCTCTCACGCCGTTTCTCTCTCTCTCTCCCTTCCTCTCACGCCGTTTCTCTCTCTCTCTCTCTCCTTCCTCTCACGCCGTTTCTCTCTCTCTCTCCCTTCCTCTCACGCCGTTTCTCTCTCTCTCTCTCCCTTCCTCTCACGCCGTTTCTCTCTCTCTCTCTCCCTTCCTCTCACGCCGTTTCTCTCTCTCTCTCCCCTTCCTCTCACGCCGTTTCTCTCTCTCTCTCTCTCCCTTCCTCTCACGCCGTTTCTCTCTCTCTCTCTCTCCCTTCCTCTCACGCCGTTTCTCTCTCTCTCTCTCCCTTCCTCTCACGCCGTTTCTCTCTCTCTCTCTCTCTCTTCCTCTCACGCCGTTTCTCTCTCTCTCTCTCCCTTCCTCTCACGCCATTTCTCTCTCTCTCTCTCTCTCTCCCTCCCTCTCACGCCGTTTCTCTCTCTCTCCCTTCCTCTCACGCCGTTTCTCTCTCTCTCCCTTCCTCTCACGCCGTTTCTCTCTCTCTCCCTTCCTCTCACGCCGTTTCTCTCTCTCTCTCTCTCCCTTCCTCTCACGCCGTTTCTCTCTCTCTCTCTCTCCCTTCCTCTCACGCCGTTTCTCTCTCTCTCTCTCTCCCTTCCTCTCACGCCGTTCTCTCTCTCTCTCCCTTCCTCTCACGCCGTTTCTCTCTCTCTCTCTCCCTTCCTCTCACGCCGTTTCTCTCTCTCTCTCCCTTCCTCTCACGCCGTTTCTCTCTCTCTCTCTCTCCCTTCCTCTCACGCCGTTTCTCTCTCTCTCCCTTCCTCTCACGCCGTTTCTGTCTCTCTCTCTCTCTCTCTCCCTCTCACGCCGTTTCTCTCTCTCTCTCTCTCCCTTCCTCTCACGCCGTTTCTCTCTCTCCTCTCACGCCGTTTCTCTCTCTCTCTCTCTCTCCTCCCTCTCACGCCGTTTCTCTCTCTCTCTCTCTCCCTTCCTCTCACGCGTTTCTCTCTCTCTCTCTCTCTCTCCCTCTCACGCCGTTTCTCTCTCTCTCTCTCTCCCTTCCTGTCACGCCCGTTTCTCTCTCTCTCTCCCTTCCTCTCACGCCGTTTCTCTCTCTCTCTCTCCCTTCCTCTCACGCCGTTTCTCTCTCTCTCTCTCCCTCCTCTCACGCCGTTTCTCTCACTCTCTCTCCCTTCCTCTCACGCCGTTTCTCTCACTCTCTCTCCCTTCCTCTCACGCCGTTTCTCTCTCTCTCTCTCCCTTCCTCTCACGCCGTTTCTCTCTCTCTCTCTCTCCCTTCCTCTCACGCCGTTTCTCTCTCTCTCTCCCTTCCTCTCACGCCGTTTCTCTCTCGCTCTCTCCCTTCCTCTCACGCCGTTTCTCTCTCTCTCTCTCCCTTCCTCTCACGCCGTTTCTCTCTCTCTCTCTCTCTCTCTCCCTCTCACGCCGTTTCTCTCTCTCTCTCCCTTCCTCTCACGCCGTTTCTCTCTCTCTCTCTCCCTCTCACACGTTTCTCTCTCTCTCTCTCCCTCCCTCTCACGCCGTTTCTCTCTCTCTCTCTCCCTCTCACACGTTTCTCTCTCTCTCTCCCTTCCTGTCACGCCGTTTCTCTCTCTCTCTCTCCCTTCCTCTCACGCCGTTTCTCTCTCTCTCTCTCTCTCCCTTCCTCTCACGCCGTTCTCTCTCTCTCTCTCTCTCTCCCTTCATCTCACGCCATTTCTCTCTCTCTCTCTCTCTCTCCCTTCCTCTCACGCCGTTTCTCTCTCTCTCCCTTCCTCTCACGCCGTTTCTCTCTCTCTCCCTTCCTCTCACGCCGTTTCTCTCTCTCTCCCTTCCTCTCACGCCGTTTCTCTCTCTCTCCTTCCTCTCACGCCGTTTCTCTCTCTCTCTCTCTCTCTCCCTTCCTCTCACGCCCGTTTCTCTCTCTCTCTCTCTCTCCCTTCCTCTCACGCCGTTTCTCTCTCTCTCTCTCTCTCTCCCTTCATCTCACGCCATTTCTCTCTCTCTCTCTCTCTCCCTTCCTCTCACGCCGTTTCTCTCTCTCTCCCTTCCTCTCACGCCGTTTCTCTCTCTCTCCCTTCCTCTCACGCCGTTTCTCTCTCTCTCTCTCTCTCCTTCCTCTCACCGCCGTTTCTCTCTCTCTCCCTTCCTCTCACGCCGTTTCTCTCTCTCTCTCTCTCTCCCTTCCTCTCACGCCGTTTCTCTCTCTCTCTCTCTCCCTTCCTCTCACGCCGTTTCTCTCTCTCTCCCTTCCTCTCACGCCGTTTCTCTCTCTCTCTCTCTCCCTCTCACGCCGTTTCTCTCTCTCTCTCTCTCCCTCCCTCTCATGCCGTTTCTCTCTCTCTCTCCCTCTCACGCCGTTTCTCTCTCTCTCTCTCCCTCTCACGCCGTTTCTCTCTCTCTCCCTCCCTCTCACGCGTTTCTCTCTCTCTCCTTTCCTCTCACGCTGTTTCTCTCTCTCTCTCCTTCACGCCGTTTCTCTCTCTCTCTCCTTTCCTCTCACGCCGTTTCTCTCTCTCTCCCTTCCTCTCACGCCGTTTCTCTCTCTCTCTCCTTTCCTCTCACGCCGTTTCTCTCTCTCTCTCTCTCTCCCTCTCACGCCGTTTTTCTCTCTCTCTCTCCTTTCCTCTCACCCGCCGTTTCTCTCTCTCTCTCTCTCTCCCTCTCACGCCGTTTTCTCTCTCTCTCTCTCTCCCTTCCTCTCACGCCGTTTCTCTCTCCTCTCCCTTCCTCTCACGCCGTTCTCTCTCTCTCTCTCCTTCCTCTCACGCCGTTTCTCTCTCTCTCTCCCTTCCTCTCACGCCGTTTCTCTCTCTCTCTCCTTTCCTCTCACGCCGTTTCTCTCTCTCTCTCTCTCTCCCTCTCACGCCGTTTTTCTCTCTCTCTCTCCCTTCCTCTCACGCCGTTCTCTCTCTCTCTCTCTCTCTCTCCCTCTCACGCCGTTCTCTCTCTCTCTCTCCCTTCCTCTCATGCCGTTTCTCTCTCTCTCTCTCTCCCCTTCCTCTCACGCCGTTTCTCTCTCTCTCTCTCTCCCTCTCACACGTTTCTCTCTCTCTCTCTCCCTTCCTCTCACGCCGTTTCTCTCTCTCTCTCTCTCTCCCTCTCACACGTTTCTCTCTCTCTCTCCCTCCCTCTCACACCGTTTCTCTCTCTCTCTCTCTCCCCTTCCTCTCACGCCGTTTCTCTCTCTCTCTCTCTCCCTCTCACACGTTTCTCTCTCTCTCTCCCTTCCTCTCACGCGTTTCTCTCTCTCTCTCTCTCCCTCTCACACGTTTCTCTCTCTCTCTCTCTCCCCTTCCTCTCACGCCGTTTCTCTCTCTCTCTCTCCCCTCTCACACGTTTCTCTCTCTCTCTCCCTCCCTCTCACGCCGTTTCTCTCTCTCTCTCTCCCTTCCTCTCACGCCGTTTCTCTCTCTCTCTCTCTCCCTCTCACACCGTTTCTCTCTCTCTCTCTCCCTCCCTCTCACGCCGTTTCTCTCTCTCTCTCTCTCCCTCTCACGCCGTTTCTCTCTCTCTCTCTCTCCCTCTCACGCCGTTTCTATCTCTCTCTCCCTTCCTCTCACGCCGTTTCTCTCTCTCTCCCTTCCTCTCACGCCGTTTCTCGTCTCTCTCTCTCTCTCTCTCCCTCTCACGCCGTTTCTCTCTCTCTCTCTCTCCCTTCCTCTCACGCCGTTTCTCTCTCTCTCTCTCTCCCTTCCTGTCACGCCGTTTCTCTCTCTCTCTCCCTTCCTCTCACGCCGTTTCTCTCTCTCTCTCTCCCTTCCTCTCACGCTGTTTCTCTCTCTCTCTCTCCCTTCCTCTCACGCCGTTTCTCTCTCTCTCTCCCTTCCTCTCACGCCGTTTCTCTCTCTCTCTCTCCCTTCCTCTCACGCGTTTCTCTCTCTCTCTCTCCCTCTCACGCCGTTTCTCTCTCTCTCTCTCTCCCTTCCTCTCACGCCGTTTCTCTCTCTCTCTCTCCCTTCCTCTCACGCCGTTTCTCTCTCTCTCTCTCCCTTCCTCTCACGCCGTTTCTCTCTCTCTCTCTCTCCCTTCCTCTCACGCCGTTTCTCTCTCTCTCTCTCTCTCTCTCCCCTCTCACACGTTTCTCTCTCTCTCTCTCCCTCCCTCTCACGCCGTTTCTCTCTCTCTCTCTCTCTCCCCTCTCACACGTTTCTCTCTCTCTCTCCCTTCCTCTCACGCCGTTTCTCTCTCTCTCTCTCTCTCCCTTCCTCTCACGCCGTTTCTCTCTCTCTCTCTCCCTTCATCTCACGCCATTTCTCTCTCTCTCTCTCTCTCTCCCTTCCTCTCACGCCGTTTCTCTCTCTCCTCCCCTTCCTCTCACGCCGTTCTCTCTCTCTCTCTCCCTTCCTCTCACGCCGTTTCTCTCTCTCTCCCTTCCTCTCACGCCGTTTCTCTCTCTCTCTCTCTCTCCCTTCCTCTCACGCCGTTTCTCTCTCTCCTCTCCCTTCCTCTCACGCCTTTTCTCTCTCTCTCTCTCTCTCTCCCTTCCTCTCACGCCGTTTCTCTCTCTCTCCCTTCCTCTCACGCCGTTTCTCTCTCTCTCCTTCTCTCACGCCGTTTCTCTCTCTCTCTCTCTCCCTTCCTCTCACGCCGTTTCTCTCTCTCTCTCTCCCTTCCTCTCACGCCGTTTCTCTCTCTCTCCCTTCCTCTCATGCCGTTTCTCTCTCTCTCTCTCTCCTTCCTCTCACGCCGTTTCTCTCTCCCTCTCTCTCTCCCTTCCTCTCACGCCGTTTCTCTCTCTCTCTCTCTCCCTTCCTCTCACGCCGTTTCTCTCTCTCTCTCTCTCCCTCTCACGCCGTTTTTCTCTCTCTCTCTCCCTTCCTCTCACGCCGTTTCTCTCTCTCTCCCTTCCTCTCACGCCGTTTCTCTCTCTCTCTCCTTCTCTCTCACGCCGTTTCTCTCTCTCTCTCTCTCTCCCTCTCACGCCGTTTTCTCTCTCTCTCTCTCTCCTTCCTCTCACGCCGTTTCCTCTCTCTCTCTCTCTCTCCTCCCTCTCACGCCGTTTCTCTCTCTCTCTCTCCCTTCCTCTCACGCCGTTTCTCTCTCTCTCTCTCTCTCCCTTCCTCTCACGCCGTTTCTCTCTCTCTCTCTCTCCCTCTCACACGTTTCTCTCTCTCTCTCTCCCTTCCTCTCACGCCGTTTCTCTCTCTCTCTCTCTCTCTCCCTCTCACACGTTTCTCTCTCTCTCTCCCTCCCTCTCACACACGTTTCTCTCTCTCTCTCTCCCTTCCTCTCACGCCGTTTCTCTCTCTCTCTCTCTCCCTCTCACACGTTTCTCTCTCTCTCTCCCTTCCTCTCACGCGTTTCTCTCTCTCTCTCTCTCCCTCTCACACGTTTCTCTCTCTCTCTCTCTCCTTCCTCTCACGCCGTTTCTCTCTCTCTCTCTCCCTCTCACACGTTTCTCTCTCTCTCTCCCTCCCTCTCACGCCGTTTCTCTCTCTCTCTCTCCCTTCCTCTCACGCCGTTTCTCTCTCTCTCTCTCTCCCTCTCACACGTTTCTCTCTCTCTCTCCTCCCTCTCACGCCGTTTCTCTCTCTCTCTCTCCCTCCTCTCACGCCGTTTCTCTCTCTCTCTCTCTCCTCTCACGCCGTTTCTACTCTCTCTCTCTCCCTTCCCTCTCACGCCGTTTCTCTCTCTCTCCCTTCCTCTCACGCCGTTTCTTCTCTCTCTCTCTCTCTCTCCCTCTCACGCCGTTTCTCTCTCTCTCTCTCTCCCTTCCTCTCACGGCCGTTTCTCTCTCTCTCTCTCTCCCTTCCTGCTCACGCCGTTTCTCTCTCTCTCTCCCTTCCTCTCACGCCGTTTCTCTCTCTCTCTCTCCCTTCCTCTCACGCCTGTTTCTCTCTCTCTCTCTCCCTTCCTCTCACGCCGTTTCTCTCTCTCTCTCCCTTCCTCTCACGCCGTTTCTCTCTCTCTCTCTCCCTTCCTCTCACGCCGTTTCTCTCTCTCTCTCTCTCCCTTCCTCTCACGCCGTTTCTCTCTCTCTCTCTCCCTTCCTCTCACGCCGTTCTCTCTCTCTCTCTCTCCCTTCCTCTCACGCCGTTTCTCTCTCTCTCTCTCTCTCTCTCCTCTCACGTTCTCTCTCTCTCTCTCTCCCTCCCTCTCACGCCGTTTCTCTCTCTCTCTCTCTCCCTCTCACACGTTTCTCTCTCTCTCTCCCTTCCTCTCACGCCGTTTCTCTCTCTCTCTCTCTCCTTCCTCTCACGCCGTTTCTCTCTCTCTCTCTCCCTTCATCTCACGCCATTTCTCTCTCTCTCTCTCTCTCCTTCCTCTCACGCCGTTTCTCTCTCTCTCCCTTCCTCTCACGCCGTTTCTCTCTCTCTCCCTTCCTCTCACGCGTTTCTCTCTCTCTCCCTTCCTCTCACGCCGTTTCTCTCTCTCTCTCTCCCTTCCTCTCACGCCGTTTCTCTCTCTCTCTCTCTCTCTCCCTTCCTCTCACGCCGTTTCTCTCTCTCTCTCTCTCTCTCTCTCCCCTTCCTCTCACGCCGTTTCTCTCTCTCTCTCCTTCCTCTCA
>JANJGN010003049.1:0-52339 GCA_026770705.1 Isurus oxyrinchus
GCCGACATTCGGGATGGGCAAGAAATGCCGGCCTGGCCAGCGCCGTGAACGAGTATTAATAATAATAAAAAGGAATAATACTTGTTCAGGAAGATCCCGCAATCTGCAGCAAACCCACGGGAGAGTAGCGTGGGCTCCCTCAGAAATCAGTGCAGATAGAGTTGGAGCTGAAAGCACACAAGGGCCAAGCTTTTGATTATCTGACCCAATATCTCCTCTGTGGCTCAGGGTGTGTTACGTTTTGACTGTGGGCCAACTTTGCTCGTTGCGTGTCTAACCGGTCGGCAGGCGAGTCAATTACAACCATACAGCAGGCGCAGAGGCCAAGATGAAATGAATTGCATACTATTGATTCACACAAACGACAGAGTACTAACTTGATGCCTGCTTCTTCAGCCAGACCCTGCCCTACACTAATATTAACCTGGCAGCCCGCGCTACACCGCTACTGGGTCTTACAGTCACGTGGTCAATCTCCTCACATTCCCTTAAAGGTGTATTACCACTCAGATTACCACAGGGTCAAATTTTATTTGATAATTGTTGCCTTTTGTGTCTTGGAGATATGCATAGATGACACACCGGTTTCCATGCCTAAACAAAAGATTTATTTATCGTGTTTTTTTTTTTAATGTCTGACCCCAGGCTTACTGCTTGCTTTCAGTTTCATTTCCCTTTCTCCCCGTAACCACGTCCAGGCTTGACTAACAGCACACAGAGCAGGGAAGAGTCATCAGGCACACACAATCAAACGCCAAACAACCGAACAATCGGATACTGCGATGATGCTCCTGTGAAGCGCCTTGGGATGTTTTCTACTTGAAAGACGCTAGATAAATGCCAGCTGTTGTTATTATTGCTGAGGTTGTTACTTTTTGCTCTCTCTCCCCCCCCCCCACCCCCCACCCCCCCCCCCCCCCCACCCCCCCCGCCATCTCCCTCTCTCTCAGCCTCCTCTGGCTACAATCCCTCTGAACCAGAATTCCCCATCACGTTGGTGAGTCCTTGGAGGACTCAATTAACCAACCCCGCCCACCTCCAACCAAATGCAGAGGGTGCTGCACAGAGATGGGTCTCCAGAGACCGCCACACAAAATTGGAGCAATTATAGAATGCCATATCTCTCCGATTTCCATCATCTGTAACTGTCTACTACACAATGTGATGGAACTGTCAGTTACTTATCTTCTACTGGCTTTGTCTAACTGCCTCTTAGAAACCTTTCATTTCAAGAAAGTATTTGCACCAAAATGCAGGGGCTGATGTTTCTTAGAAGCACAAGCTATTAACTGCTCAATTGCCAAGCCACTAAGTGCCCAGAATTTGAACAATGATGTTCTAACCCACTCCTCCTCCTCATATCCTCACAGCCCAACCCTCCCCCCACTCCACCATCTCCGTAATACCTCCCTCTCCTATGAACCTCCGCGATCTCTGGGCTCCACCAATTCCGGCCTCTTGAGCACCCCCCCCCCCCCCACCCACCATTTTAATTGCTCCACCATTGGCGGCCGTGCCTTCAGCTGCTTGTGGATCCCTAAGCTTGGGAATTCTCTCCCTAAATCTCTCTATCTCTCTCTCTCTCCTGAGCCCTGAGCTCTGGAATTCCCTCCCTAAACCTTCCTGCCTCTCTCTCCCTCTCCCTCTCTCTCTTTCCTGAGCTCTGAGCTCTGGAATTCACTCCCTAAACCTCTCCGCCTCTCTCTCTCCCTCTCTCTCTCTCCTGAGCTCTGAGCTCTGGAATTCACTCCCTAAACCTCTCCGCCTCTCTCTCTCCCTCTCTCTCTCCTGAGCTCTGAGCTCTGGAATTCACTCCCTAAACCTCTCCGCCTCTCTCTATCTCTCTCTCTCTCTCTCCTGAGCTCTGAGCTCTGGAATTCACTCCCTAAACCTCTCCGCCTCTCTCTATCTCTCCCTCTCTTTCTCCTGAGCCCTGAACTCTGGAATTCACTCCCTAAACCTCTCCGCCTCTCTCTATCTCTCTCTCTCTATCTCTTTCCTGAGCTCTGAGCTTTGGAATTCACTCCCTAAACCTCTCCGCCTCTCTCTATCTCTCTCTCTCTATCTCTTTCCTGAGCCTTGAGCTTTGGAATTCACTCCCTAAACCTCTCCGCCTCTCTCTATCTCTCCCTCTCTCTCTCCTGAGCCTTGAACTCGGGAATTCGCTCCTAAACCTCTCCGCCTCTCTCTATCTCTCTCTCTCTCTCCTGAGCCTTGAGCTTTGGAATTCACTCCTAAACCTCTCCGCCTCTCTCTATCTCTCCCTCTCTCTCTCCTGAGCCTTGAACGCGGAATTCGCTCCCTAAACCTCTCCGCCTCTCTCTATCTCTCTCTCTCCTCCTTTAAGACACTCCTTAAAACCGACCCTCTCCGACTGAGCTAACGCGTCACCTGTCCCTAAATGTCTCCTCAGGCGGCTCAGGGTGAGGCTTGGTTGGATAGCGCTCTGGTGAAGTGCTTCATGGGGCCTTTTCTGATGTCGAAGCCACTGTGTAAAGGCAAAGTTGTCCTTGTTATGTTGGAATTCACGCCCGCCACGCCTCATTTCTAGCTTTACCTCCGCCCAAGCATCTCGAACCCATGAGGCTCCCCACCCTCCGGCCCCCTACCCCTCCTCAGTCCCCGTTGCTCCTGCAGATATTTGAAACCCAGGCTTCCATGTGCCCTGCTCCAGCTTCTTAACCCAAGTGGAATTCACTGCCCGGTTGGTGGTCGAGTCAGAAACTCTAAACCCTTTGAGAAAAAGTACCTGGATCTGCACCTCGAGTGCTGTCAGCTGCAGGGCTATGGGCCGGGTGCAGGAAGATGGGAATTAGAAAGGGCACCTGGGTGTCCTGGGGCCAGCATGGATGAGATGGGCCGAATGGCCTCCTTCTGTGCTGTAACCTTTCTATGGTTTCTATGGTTCTATGTCCTTCACAAGGCCCTCAGCACTAGGCCGAGGCTTCTACTGCGGCCTTAATCCCCCTGCCAACCCCAGGCTTGGAATTCGAGGCAACTCTGGCACCATCTGTGACAGGAGGAACCAAGAGCCGGGGTCTCACCCAGTCACAGCCACAGCACCCGCCCCCACCAGGTGGAACCTGCCGCTGCTAAGAGTGCCAGGATTGCCGCATCGGAACAGGGCCCGGCTGCCTCGCGAAGCCCGGTGAGCGATCGGGCACCTCGCGTGTTTGTCGCACGCGCTGTCTTCTGAGGGCGGGGGGGCCGAGGGTGTCTGGGACCTTCTCACCCGCCGGAGAGGGCAGGGGGTGGCAGCGGCATCAGCTGAGCTCTCGAAGGCCCGGTCGGCGGGTGGGGGGGGGGGGGGCTAGATTTTCGGTATGAAGGGCAGCGTGGGCGTACCCGGCGCTGGGTCACCACCTCACCAAGGCAGGGGCATGATGGCTTTGGAGAGGGCGTGGGGGAGATTTACAAGAACGCTGCCGGGTCTTGAAAATTGCAGCTACGGGTGGGGGTGGGGGGAGGGGGGGTGGGTAGAGCTTGGGTAAGGCTGGGGCTGCTTTCCTTGGAACAGAGGAGGCTGAGGGGGGTGGGTGGGTGGGGTGGTGTGATTGAGGCGAGCAAACTTATGGGGGGGGGGCCCAGGCAGAGTTGACAGGGAAGGCTTGTTCTCCCCCACCCCCCCCTTAGCGGAACAAGTCCTCAGCTCGTCAAAAGGCGGCCTGGAGTGCGGGTACATGCCCGTGGGCGGGGGGGAGCTCCCACCTCGCAGGGACGGGGAGAACGATGTCCACCCACCCCCCCCCCCGGGGCGGGCAGGAAGCAAGGGGGCACTGGACAGCCAAGTTCCGGGACAGTCGCTCACCCTGGCACAGCACCCCCGGCCGGGCCGTGGGTCAGGGCCCGAGGGGACAGAAGGGGCCTGCTTCCTCTTCACCCTGGCTTACAACGGCCAGCGTCCCGGCCCCGGCGCGCAGTCCCGCCATACTTCGGTCGGGTGGGGGTCTTTCCCTGAGGGGGGGGTCTTCGCCTCCCTGAGGCAGCTCCGGGCCTCGCTCGGGGAAGGTTGCCAAGGGCCCGCTCCTGCGTGTGTGCGGATTTTGCCCTCGCACTTCTCTTCCCCCCACCCTCCCACTACCCCCCCCCCCCACCAACCACCCAGACGGGCAGCGCTGCAGCACGCTGGGCGGGTCCTTGAGAAATCGCGGGTAGGCCCCGGAGGCGGACAGCGGTCAGCTCCCAACAAGCGCTAAAGTACCCCCCCCCCCCCACGCATGTCGTCCACATTAAATTCGGAGCGCGGGGCGGGAGGAGGCGGGGTGGTGGGAGCAGCAGTGGGCCATTCGGCCCTTCGAGCCTGGTCCGCCTTGCGATGGGGCCTGATAGTGGCCTGAACCCCACTTCCCTGCCTGCTCCCCGTTAAACGCTGACTCCCTGGCCGAGCCAGAAAGGAGATAAAGAGATTGCTGCGTGCCCATTGGCTGCTGTGCCTCTCACATCACCGCAACGGCCACACTCCAAAAGTTACTTCACTGGCTGCGTAGCACCTTCGGGCGCCTTGAGGCTGTGAGAGGTGCTATAGGAGGAGCAACAGCTTTCCTTTTTGACATAGGGGAAGGCCGGAGGTCTGCCTGCTCTGCTCTGCCGCCCCGTGAGGACCATTGGAGTTAGACAAGAGCGAGGTTCGTCCCCCATGAAGACTCAGTTGGAAGAACAGCCAGTTGACAATGCCCTCTCTCTCTCCACCCCCCCCTCGTCCACCTCTGGAACCCATTGCCCAATTCCTTCCAAAATCGAGGGCGGTGGCGAAGAAAGAGTTAAAAACAAAAAAAACTGCGGATGCCGGAAATCCAAAACAAAAACAGAATTACCTGGAAAAACTCAGCAGGTCTGGCAGCATCGGCGGAGGAGACAAGAGTTGACGTTTCGAGTCCTCATGACCCTTCGACGTTCGGATCGAAGGGTCATGAGGACTCGAAACGTCAACTCTTTTCTTCTCCGCCGATGCTGCCAGACCTGCTGAGTTTTTCCAGGTAATTCTGTTTTTGTTTTGGACAGGAAGAGTGTCCATGGGATCCAACCCGGCTGGTGGAGCAGAAACCAAAGTGCAGAACTCTTCTCTACTGAGAGATTTTATTGGGCTTGTTCAGTCTCGCAGCCCTCCTCCCCCCGCGAGGGCCAGCGTCTCCTATTTATACGTGCTCAAAGACAATTCCTACTCGTCAGCCGTTTCTCTTAGCCTCAGACAATGTCATTGACGTGAGCAAGACCTGAACAATGTAGCTGAGAAGAGGTTAACAAAGCGGAGGGTCTGGAGCGGACTCCATCTCTTGTGCAGTTTCTGACGCTTTCTGCAACTCCGCTTACACCCAGTCTCACTCACCCCATCACCCCCACTACAACCCCGCACCCCCCCCACCCACTGCCCCACCTCCCCTTGCCATCCTCACTAACCTCCATTGGTTCCTGGCCTGGTAACCCCTCCGTTTTAAATTCTCATCCTTGTTTTCAAATCCTGCTTTGCACCTCCCCCTCCCTCCCTCTCGCGCTACCTCTGTCACCTCCGCCAACCCAAGACCCTCCGATTCTGGCCTCTTGAGCGACCACCACCCTTTCCCCCCGCCCCCCGCCCCCCCCCACCATGGATTCTACTCGCTCCACCCTTGGTGGCCTTGCTTCCAGATGCCTAGTGGGGGAGGGGGGGGGGGGTTGCTGAGAGGTCTGGAATTCGCCCCCTAACCTCTCCGCCTCTCTCTCTCTCTCTCTCCTCCTTTGAGACGCTCCTTAAAACCGAACTCTTTGACCGAGCTTTGGCTCACCCGCCCCTCAATATCTCCTGATGTGGATCGGGGTCGAATCATGTCTGAATGTTACTCCGTGGAGTGCCTTTGGATGTCTGCTCATTGCTAAGGGAGTTATATTTATGTAAGCAATGTGCATCCATTAGCTGTCTCTGTGCACTTGGAATCACTGTCCATGTAGTTATTGGTTTAATCTGGTTATAAGGAATTTAAAGACAAATCTAGGCCATTTCCTGTTATATAACTAAAACCCTACACCAGAGGGGAAGGGAAGGGAAAGTGTTCTTTTTTAAACAATGGGGGATGTCAGGCCGGATTTGTTCTGAGCTTTAGTGTGAGCCATTGACAAAAGGCCAGCGAGCAGCCTGCCCGCCCGTCGCCATGACGATGCCCAAGGGGCCTGTCAAGGCACGAAACCACAAGCGTCAGTCAGACTTGGGCCCGGTTTGGCATCACAGGCCTGGCCAGCCTCGGCCTCTCTCCCAAGTGCCGGTCAATCCGGCCTTCCCGCCTCCGACTTCCCTTGGCGCTCGTCCCCCGACAGAGAGGGCAACGTAAGCCGATTCGATCGCCGCCTAACACCACCCACCACCCCCACCCCCCCACCAACCCATACCCCCTCTGCCGCGCACCCCTCTCAGGTCCCGGCGCCGCCCGTCGCCATGACTGAGACCCCCGGGGGTGGTGAGGGGGTGGGGGTGGGGGGGGGGAGTCTTTCGTGAGCAGGTGCGAAAGTGCCCACCGTGAGCCGCCCCCTCCCTCCTAGGCCGTCGTTGGCGGAGACCCCTACATCCGACAACTTCCCGCCCGCAACGAGCCACGAGGTAACTCCCTGCGGTGGGGGGGGAGGGAAGTTTTACATTTCTACAGCGCCTAGGCACATCCTTGGCCTGCCCTAAAACCGCCCCCCAACACCCAAAGTGCTCCTGAAGCGTTGTCACCACAGCCACGTATAAACCCCGGCAGCCAACTAGCGCACAGCAAGCTCCCACAGCCAGCGCTGTAATAATGGCTGTATTCACCGGTCGGAAGGGACGTGGTAACTATATGGTTTGATCTAACATGTAATATACCTTTAAGAAGGGTCACGTGATCTTGGTAACCAATAGGAGGGTAGCGCGGGCTGCCTCTGTGGTTCTTGCCAGTCGTGTGGAGGTAGGGTTTGAAGTGAAAGCACATGTGTAGTGACTGCTGTGTACCTTTGTAACTGAACTTAAAGTGTCTACCTCAGAAGTGTCTGCTGATCAACTCTACCAATGGTGCCAACTCGGCCCCCACTGGCGAGCGTGCGACAGGGATCCTCACGATCCATAGGTGGTACCGATTGAACTCATTGACGTGAGGGGGGTCACGGGTACATGCCAATGGGAATTCAGGAGAAACCTCTTTACCCAGGGAGTGGGGAGAACGGTGAACGGTGTGGGGGGGCTTGCGGGGTGGACACCTAGAGGCATGTTCCCTCCTGCCGGAGGTTAAAACCAGGAGAACGTCATTTAAAAGTAAGGGGGCGTCCCCTTTCACACCGGGGCGAGAAGGGGTCTACGAGGATGGTCCCGGGGATGACAGAGGAACGACTGGAGAAGTGGGGGCTCTTTTCCTTGGAGAAGGAGGAGGCTGGGAGGGACTTGATGGAAGTTTCCGAAATCAGGAGGGGGTTCTGGACAGAGTGGACAGGGAGAAGCTGCTCCCGCTCGTCAATGGGTCGAGAACCAGAGGGCACGGATTTAAAGTGTTTTGCAAAAGAAGGAGATAGGGAGAGGACAAACTTCCTCCCGCGAGGAGCGGTTCGGGTTTGGACGGCGCCGCCGGGAAGTGTGGCGGGGTGGGGGGGGGGGGGGGGGCAGGTTCGATTGAGGCGCTCAGGAGGGCGTTGGATGACGGTTTCGATAGAAACAATGCGCGGGGTCACGGGGAGAGAGGCAGGAGATGGGCGCTGAGCTAAGACGCTCAGAGAGCCGGTGCCGGCAGGATGGGCCGAATGGCCCCCTGCTGCACCGGAGCAGTTCCGTGATTTTGTCAGGAGGAATTTCCTCCCTCAGGGGGTCCGGGAGTCTGTGGAATTCTCTCCCCGAGACAGCAGTGGAGGCCGGGCCTCTGAACGTACTCAAGGCTGAGAGGGAGACGGATTTTTGATCGACAGGGGGAGCCCGCCGGGGATTAAGTGGGGGGGGTGGGGGGGGGACAGACAGGAAAGCGGAGTTTTAGGTCACCGTCGGATCAGCCCCAATCGTATCGAACGGCCAAGCGGGTTCGAGTGGGGGGGGAGGGGGGGGGTGGGGGGGGGAGGGGAGAATGGCCTCCTCCTGCCACCCACCCCCTCCCCACCCCCACCCGCCCCCCCCCCCACCCCGAGTCCCACCTTCCGACAATGACGGTGTGGAACCCGCTCCCACGCGGAGTGGGCGAGGTGAATGGCTTTGGCGCCTTTAAAGGTGGGGGTGGGAGGGTGGGGGGAGGAAGGAGGTGGCACCAACTGGCGAGGGGTGGGGGGGGGGAGGGGAAGATGGGCCGAACGTCCTGGAACCGTGCTTTAAACTGGGGCAATTATTAAAAGAAAACTCACTGCCGCAGCAGCTGTAGCTGAAGGCAGGCGTGGTCGACCCGTGGAGTGCTACCTGCCCTGCGGCGTGGGGAATTTCTCGAACTCCTCCACAAACACATTGCTCTGTGGCACTGCAGGGCAGAAACACCTGTTAAAATATATAAATCCCATTTCACAGTTGCCGTACCACAAATTCTATTTGTAACCCCAGGGAGATGCTGCACTGCACCAAATCAACGCTCCAAATGTATTTTTCCTCAATCACTCAGATGTTTTATTGTTGAGGGACTGACAGCAGGCTGCCTGAGACTCAGTTTCATTTCCTATAATGCCCCTTCCACCTTGGATAGAGATAGGGGCCAACGTTCATCCCGTTTCCCGCTTGCTTCTCCCATTCCGCGGAGTTCAGCTCTTACCTCCAGGCCGACAGTCCCGAGGGTCGGTGCTGAGGGAGGGCTGCACTGTCGAAGGGTCAGTACTGAGGGAGTGCTGCACTGTCGGAGGAGTAGAGCTGAGGGAGTGCTGCATTGTTGAAGGGTCAGTACTGAGGGAGTGCTGCACTGTCGGAGGGTCAGTACTGAGGGAGTGCTGCACTGTCGGAGGAGTAGAGCTGAGGGAGTGCTGCATTGTTGAAGGGTCAGTACTGAGGGAGTGCTGCACTGTCGGAGGGTCGGTACTGAGGGAGTGCTGCACTGTCGGAGGGTCGGTACTGAGGGAGTGCTGCACTGTCGGAGGGTCGGTACTGAGGGAGTGTTGCACTGTCGCAGGTTCGGTACTGAGGGAGTGCCGCACTGTCGGAGGGTCGGTACTGAGGGAGTGCTGAACTGTCGGAGGGTCAGAACCGAGGGAGTGCTGCACTGTCGGAGGGTCAGTACTGAGGGAGCGCTGCACTGTCGGAGGGTCGGTACTGAGGGAGTGCTGCACTGTCGGAGGGTTGGTACTGAGGGAGTGCTGTACTGTCGGAGGGTCGATACTGAGGGAGTGCTGCACTGTTGGAGGAGTAGAGCTGAGGGAGTGCTGCACTGTCAGAGGGTCAATATTGAGGGAGTGCTACACAGTCGGCGGGTCAGTACTGAGGGAGTGCTGCACTATTGGAGGAGTAGAGCTGAGGGAGTGCTGCACTGTCAGAGGGTCAGTACTGAGGGAGTGCTGCACTATTGGAAGAGTAGAGCTGAGGGAGTGCTACACAGTCGGAGGGTCAGTACTGAGGGAGTGCTGCACTGTCGGAGGGTCGGTACTCAGGGAGTGCTGCACTGTCGGAGGGTCAGTACTGAGGGAGCACTGCACTGTTGGAGGAGTAGAACTGAGGGAGTGCTGCACTGTCAGAGGGTCAGTATTGAGGGAGTGCTGCACTGTTGGAGGAGTAGAGCTGAGGGAGTGCTGCACTGTCAGAGGGTCAGTATTGAGGGAGTGCTGCACTGTTGGAGGAGTAGAGCTGAGGGAATGCCAGAAAACATTGGAAGGGCAGTAGTTAGGGGAGCAATGCACTGTCAGGGGTGCATTCCTGGAGGAGCACTGCAGTGTCAGATGGGCAAAGCAGAATGATCCCACGGCCATTATAGAGAGAAGAGTGACTGAGGTGGGTCGAGTTCTCCCCAGTTTCTGGGGCCAATATTTATCGCTCAGCCAACATGGCCATTAACATGCTGCTGTTTATGGGAACTTGCTGTGCTCAAATCGGCTGCTGTGCCAAGCACTGTCGGATCTTCTGACCTGCCAGTGGGGCTGTAGAGATGTAAGTATTTTCCCTCTATCGGAGCTGATGAGGGTGAAGCAATGAAGGGCCTGGCATGTGACATAGCCCAATCCATGTTGGCGATTGAGAATGGGGGCAGGCCTATTGTGGGCCCTGCCCAGTGAAGCCTGGGTAGACTCTCAGCTCCTGCGGTGGAAACAGGTCTCTTTTCAAACGGCCTCGGGCACACAGTGTCATTGAGGGCTTGATTTGACCGGGCGTGGGCATGCGATGCTGTCTCTCGCACTGTCCAGTCAAACCGTGCTGATGCCACTCTCCTGCTAACCTGAGCCTCTCTTGCTGTGCTGCGCACAGGCTGGGCAATCGGTCAGTGTAGCGGATTAAAAATACTATCAGCATGGGTGGCGGGTCACTTGGCAGGGCGCCAGTGTTGGAAGTATACACAGGCTGTCTCAATCACTTTCTAATGGCTTAATGTACCTGAATATTAAAGCGATGATGAACAGTCATTTGTCGAATGTTTATATTGAGACAGCGTGAGTGTGAGTGTGTTTATTTGTGTGTGGGAGAATGTGTGTCTGTGTGGGTCAGTGTATGTCTGTGTGTGTGTGTGTGTGTGTGTGTGTGTTCATGAGCATGCATGTGTGTGTGTGATTGCGTGTGGGTGTGGCTGCATGTGTGTGTGTGTGTGTGTGGAGCTGTGAGTCAGTGTATGTCAGTGTGTGTGTGTTCATGTTCATGAGTGCGCATGTGTGTGTATGAGTGTGTGTAGGTGTGAGTTTGTGTGTGTGTGTGTGTGTGTGTAGGGGGTGTGCAGGGTTGTGTGTGTATGTGAATGTGTGCGTGTGTGTTTGTGAGTGCGTGTGGGTGTGAGTGCGTATGTGTGTGTGGGACAGTTGTGGGTGTGTAAGTGTGTGAATGCGTGTATGTGAGTGTGTGTATGCGTGTATGTGAGTGTGTGTACTGAGTGTGGGTGTGTGTGGATCTGTGTGTGAATGTCACTGTGTGAGTGTATATATGTGTGTGTGTGGGGGGTTTGTGTGTGTGAGTATATGAGTGTGTGTGAGAGTGCACATGTGTCCATGTGAGTCTGTGTGTGTGTGTGTGTCTGAGTGCGTGTGTGCATGTAAGAGTGTGTGTGTGTTTATGTGAACGTGTTTGTGCATGCATGAGTGTGTGAGTATGCAAGTGTAACTGTGTCTGTTATTCTATATATAAACTATCTTAACCCCTTGATTAGATTCCAGTTTTTAAGTCACTCCCAAGTATCTGTTATTCTTTATATAAACCACCCGAACCCCTCGATTAGATTCCAGTCTGTAACTCACTCCCGGTTATCTGTTATTCTTTATATAAACCACCCGAACCCCTCGATTAGATTCCAGTCTGTAACTCACTCCCGGGTATCTGTTATTCTATATATAAACCACCTGAACCCCTCGATTAGATTCCAGTCTGTAATTCACTCCCGGGTATCTGTTATTCTATATATAATCCACCCGAATCCCTCAATTAGATTCCAGTCTGTAACTCACTCCCGGGTATCTGTTATTATATACGTAAATCACCCAAACCCCTTGATTAGATTCCAGTCTGTAACTCACTCCCGGGTATCTGTTATTCTATACATAAATCCCCCCGAACCCCTCGATTAGATTCCAGTCTATATACAACGTTGCAGTCCTGGAACAGAGTGTGCCATGAAAGACAGGATGGTGCTGGAAAGGAGTCCTGGACCAAGGGAGCTGCCCGGCAACAATGTTTTAATTGGCTTCTGACCAGGTGACCAAGTTTGGTGTGAGGGCAGTGCAGCTGAATAGCTCCTAGCCCGAAAGGAACAAGACCTAAAACCTCTTTCTCCTCCGTGTGGAAATTTCTAGTGATTCCACGATAAAAGCTAGTTGGCTTTTTCTCCTCATGTCTCTATAACCTGCTCTCTCTCTCTGAAAACCCCTATCAAGAGGCAAAGGGGAAAATCACTGGTAGAGACGTTGAAAGGCAAGTGCTCAACCAGTGAACTAAATATTGAAAGTGTTGGGAAGACCACATCATCTAGTCAACAAAGAACTGAAAGGGATTTGGAAGACATGGATCAAAATCAACCCATCGTATCCTGTACGCTGGAATTGGTGTTATTGAACTGTCTTATCGCACCCTTAAAATCCACGTTTTTGTGTGTTTTATGTGCCTTGTACGTGTGTGTGAAGGGATTTAAGAAGGGGTAGAATCCGTCTAACTCAGCCCTTGAATATATTCAATGGCCCACCCTCCACTGTTCTCCGGGGGAGAGAATTCCACAGACTAATGACCCTCTGAGAGGAGGAATTTCTCCTCATCTCCGTCTCAAATCGGCGACCCCTTATTTTGAAACTGTGCCCCCGGGTACTAGATTCCCCCGCTGTGGGACAGGTTGGACAGATTTTTGAACGACAGGGGAGCCGAAGGTTATGGGGAGGAGCGGAGAGGAAAATGGAGTTGAGGCCACAATCCGATCAGCGGTGATCTTATCGAATGGCGGGGCAGGCTCGAGGGGCCGAATGGCCTCACTCCTGCTCCTGTTTCTTATGACCTTACATTTTGGGCCCCTATCGTGCAAGGTTCTTCCTGCTACATGTCTTGCCTGTAGCAAAACTAACACATCGGTCGTGAAGTTGCGTTGGGACCACACAGGAGGAGTGAGAAGATGCTATGTATTTTTTTTTAATTATCTATTCACAAGGGTGACACTTACATCAAGTCCACATTTATTGCCCATCCCTAATTGCCCCTTGAGGAGGTGGGGGGGGGGTGAGCCGCCTTATTGAGCCGCTGCGCTCCATGTGGTGTAGGTACACCCACAGCGCTGTTAGGGAGGGAGTTCCAGGATTTTGTTCCGTGTGGTGTAGGTACACCCACAGCGCTGTTAGGGAGGGAGTTCCAGGATTTTGTCCCGTGTGGTGTAGGTACACCCACAGCGCTGTTAGGGAGGGAGTTCCAGGATTTTGACCCAGTGACAGTGAAGGAACGGCCGATATATTTCCAAGTCAGGATGGTGAGTGGCTGGGAGGGGAACTTGCAGGTGGTGGTGTTCCCCATGTGTCTGCTGCCCTTGTCCTTCTAGGTGGTAGTGGTTGTGGGTTTGGGAGATGCTGTCGAACGTGGTGAGTTGCTGCAGTGCATCTTGTAGACGATATGGGCCTTCTCCATTCCTGCTTGTGCTCCAATCTAATACTCTCTCTCTCTCTCTCTCTGTTTCTTTTTAAAGCTGAGAGACCTGTCACAATGGCTAACATCCTGTTCTGAATCACTGGCATGCAAGACCTGAACAGACAGATCTGAATGTGACGTCTCACATATGTCAGCTTGCATTTTTATTAACAATTGTCTCTGGCTGCCCCAATTCAGTATAAATAGAACACTCAGCTCGCAGTCTATGTCAGTAATATTAACCTTCATGGGTTCCCCTGCACTCCTCACAAAATACCACACAGATCAGGCTTTTGGACTTAGCAGGGATGCCGGACGGGGGAGCAGTAGATACAAGTGGGGTTTCGGTAAGCAAGCATTCTATCGAAGAACGGCCTGCATTTCTGTAGAATCTGGTACTACCTCAGGAGGTCCCAAAGCTCTTCACGGCCAACGAGGCGCTACCTCTTTGCGCAGTGCAGTCACTGTTACAGTGTAGGAAACGCGGCAGTCAATTTGCGCACAGCAAGATCCCACCAATAGCGGTGTGGTAGCTGCTCAGTAGATTTATTTCAACGTTTTGGGTTCAGGGATGACCCAGGGCTCAGATCCTTTTCCAGTCAGGGTCGTGGGAGCTATCTGTCCACTTCAGAGTGCCTCAGTACTGACCTGCTGACAGTGCTGCACTCCCTCAGTACTGACCCTCCAACAGTGCAACACTCCCTCGGCATTGACCCTCCGACAGTGCAGCACTCCCTCAGTACTGACCCTCCGACAGTGCTGCGCTTCCTCAGTACTGACCCTCCAACAGTGCAACACTCCCTCGGCATTGACCCTCCGACAGTGCAGCACTCCCTCAGTACTGACCCTCTGACAGTGCTGCGCTCTCTCAGTACTGACCCTCCGACAGTACAGCACTCCCTCAGAACCTACCCTCCGACAGTACAGCAATCCCTCAGCACTGACCCTCCTACAGCGCAACGCTCCCTCAGTATTGACCCTCCGACAGTGCGGCACTCCCTCAGTATTGCCCCTCAAACAGTGCAGCGCTCAATCAGTACTGACCCTGCGACAGTGCAGCACACCCTCAGTACTGACCCTCCAACAGTGTAGCACTCCCTCAGTATTGACCCTCTGACAGTGCAGCACTCCCTCAGTATTGACCCTCTGACAGTGCAGCACTCCCTCAGTACTGACCCTCCCACAGTACAGCACTCCCTCAGTACTGACCCTCCAACAGTGCAGCACTCCCTGAGTACTGACCCTCCGACAGTGCAGCACTCCCTGAGTACTGACCCTCCGACAGTGCAGCACTCCCTGAGTACTGACCCTCCGACAGTGCAGCACTCCCTGAGTACTGACCCTCCAACAGTGCAGCACTCCTTCAGTACTGACCCTCTGACAGTGCAGCACTCCCTCAGTACTGACCCTCTGACAGTGCAGCACTCCCTCAGTACTGACCCTCCGACAGTGCAGCACTCCTTCAGTACTGACCCTCCAACAGTGCAGCACTCCCTCAGTACTGACCCTCTGACAGTGCAGCACTCCTTCAGTACTGACCCTCCAACAGTGCAGCACTCCCTCAGTACTGACCCTCTGACAGTGCAGCACTCCTTTAGTACTGACCCTCCGACAGTGCAGCACTCCCTCAGCGCTGGCACCCATAGTGACCACCTGGATTGTGGGTCCTGCAGTCTCTGGGGCGAGAGAAAGACCCATCGCCATTGTGGGTCGCGGTGGGTCCCTGGCCCTCGATTAACCCACATGAGTAGCACACAGACTGAACCCCGGCTGCAGCTCCGGCAAGAATCAGAGACAGCGCTCTGGCCTCTCCCAGCCCTCATCATGTACGCCTCTCACGTTCCCCGCTTTCCCCTTCAAGCAACTGCCTCCTCAATTCATCTCCATTAAAACCCATCTGCCATTCATTAGCCCAACTGCTTAATTGGTCCAGATCCCGCTTGAACAGCATCCATCTCCATTACCGGTAGAGCGCATCGACCAAGTTCAGCCTGTAGCCTTCTCCCCACTTGCCCTCCAAAGGAAGGGGGCTTGGAGGGGACGAGACAATTATGTGGGGTTTGGAGGGGTGGGGGTGGGGGGAGGAGCTGGTGGGTGTGGGGTTGGGCTTCTAGTGAACCAGAACAAGGCCACTTCTCTGGGATGTCAAACGCCACAGCCACATTGTTCAGCCTCGAACGGTTGCTATGAACAGGAGAGCACCCACCAAGATCACAGTGAGACACCGAGAGTACTCAGCGCTGTGGTTTATTGCCTGTGTCTCAATATACACACAGAGCCTTCAATCTTCCCCTTAATCAGGGCTGATGATGTTGTGTTTTTATACTTAAAAAGAAAAGCGTCAGAGCCTTTGGTATATAAATAAATATCACTTTCTATCCTCCACTCTCTTTGAAGCACTCTGGCCTAACCACTTTATTCGGCTGGGTGTGCATGCTGAGGGTGCTCAGCTCATATTCAAACAGTCTAACCTGCACGCCTTACGGCGCCGTTAATCCCTGTCAGACACACCCCAACCCCCCCACACCCCCCACACCCCCCACACCCGCAAGGATCCCTTACCCCACAGGGAAATCGAATGGAAGGACTTGCATTCATGTAGCGCCTCTCTGGGCCTCGGAACGTGGCAAAGTGCTTTGCAGCTGAGTTGGGGGGGGGTGGGGGGGGGGTGGGTGGGGGGTGGGGGTGGGGTACTTCTCAAAATGTAGTGGCTGCGGAAAGGCAGGGGGTGCCACAGCCAATTTGCGCACAGCAAGCTCCCACAGACAGCACTGTGATAATGAGCCGGTTTTCGTGATGTTGCTCGAGGGTTAATTATTGACCCTCGACCCCCCCCCCCGCACCCCCCCACCAACAGGATACCGGGGAGAACTGCCCCCACTCCAGGTCTCCCCGACCTCTTTCCTTCCAATAGTGGCCTTTTCCTTCCACCTGAGAGGGCATATGTGTCTATGTTTTAATGTCTCATCTGAAAGACGGCACCTCCGACAGTGCAGCGCTCCCTCAGTACTGGCAGTGGCAGTGTGCTCAGGTCTCAGGCTGGAGCGCTGGACTCCATGACCCTCAGGCTGATAGGTGAGAGGAGGTGCTGCCCACTCAAATACCAGACAGCAGACCTCCTACTGCTTATCGCGAATGCTGTCCTCATACAAATCTACCACACTTATCTGATGCAGAGATTCCCTGATCAGCTAGCGATGAGTCATCCAATCCCTGAATAGTTGGCAATAGCAATCATCCAATCCCTGACTAGCTAGCGATGAAAGTCATCCAATCCCAGCCAGCTAGTGACATCAGCCATCCATTCTCTGACTAGCTGGCAACAGTAGTCACTCACTCCCTGACTAGCTAGTGATGTTAGCCATCTAATCCCTGACTAGCTAGTGATGTTAGCCATCTAATCCCTGACTAGCTAGTGATGTTAGCCATCTAATCCCTGACTAGCTAGTGATGTTAGCCATCCAATCCCTGACTAGCTAGTGATGTTAGCCATCCAATCCCTGACTAGCTAGTGATGTTATCCATCCAATCCCTGACTAGCTAACAATGTTAGCCATCCAATCCCTGACTAGCTAGTGATGTTACCCATCTAATCCTTGACTAGCTAGCAATGTTAGCCATCCAATCCCTGACTAGCTAGTGATGTTAGCCATCCAATCCCTGACCAGCTAACAATGTTAGCCATCCAATCCCTGACCAGCTAACAATGTTAGCCATCTAATCCCTGACTAGCTAGTGATGTTAGCCATCTAATCCCTGACTAGCTAACAATGTTAGCCATCCAATCCCTGACTAGCTAGTGATGTTAGCCATCCAATCCCTGACTAGCTAGTGATGTTAGCCATCCAATCCCTGACTAGCTAGTGATATTAGCCATCTAATCCCTGACTAGCTAACAATGTTAGCCATCCAATCCCTGACTAGCTAGTGATGTTAGCCATCCAATCCCTGACTAGCTAACAATGTTAGCCATCCAATCCCTGACTAGCTAACGATGTAGCCATCCAATCCCTGACTAGCTAGTGATGTTAGCCATCCAATCCCTGACCAGCTAACAATGTTAGCCATCCAATCCCTGACCAGCTAACAATGTTAGCCATCTAATCCCTGACTAGCTAATGATGTTAGCCATCCAATCCCTGACTAGCTAGTGATGTTAGCCATCTAATCCCTGACTAGCTAATGATGTTAGCCATCCAATCCCTGACTACCTAATGATGTTAGCCATCCAATCCCTGACTAGCTAGTGATGTTAGCCATCTAATCCCTGACTAGCTAATGATGTTAGCCATCCAATCCCTGACTAGCTAATGATGTTAGCCATCCAATCCCTGACTAGCTAGTGATGACAATCATCCAATCCCCAATTAGTCAGCAATAACAGCCATCCAATCCCTGACTAGCTATTAATGACAATCATCCAATTGCTGAGTAACAAGTGATGACAATCATTGAAACCCTAACTAGTCAGTGATGACAGCTATCCAATCCTTGACTAGCTAGTGTTGACTGTTGGCTAATTTCTGACTAGCTATGGATCACAGTCATCCAATCCCTAACTAGTTAGTGATGACAACCATCCAATCCCTGACTAGCTAACAACTTAAGCCATCTAATCCCTAACTAGCTAATGATGTTAGCCATCCAATCCATGACTAGTTAATGCAGTTAGCCATCCAATCACTGACTAGCTAACGATGTTAGCCATCCAATCCCTGACTAGCTAACGATGTTAGCCATCCAATCCCTGACTAGCTAATGATGTTAGCCATCCAATCCCTGACCAGCTAACAATGTTAGCCATCTAATCCCTGACTAGCTAACAATGTTAGCTATCCAATCCCTAACTAGCTAGTGATGTTAGCCATCCAATCCCTGACTAGCTAGTGATGTTAGCTATCCAATCCCTGACTAGCTAGTGCTGTTATCCATCCAATCTCTGACTAGCTAATGATGTTAGCCATCCAATCCCTGACTAGCTAGTGATGTTAGCTATCCAATCCCTAACTAGCTAGTGATGTTATCCATCCAATCCCTGACTAGCTAGTGATGTTAGCTATCCAATCCCTAACTAGCTAGTGATGTTATCCATCCAATCCCTGACTAGCTAGTGATGTTATCCATCCAATCCCTGACTAGGTAGTGAAGTTTAGCCATCCAATCATTGACTAGCTAACGATGTTAGCCATCCAATCCCTGACTAGCTAACGATGTTAGCCATCCAATCACTGACTAGCTGGTGATGACAGCCGTCCAATCCATAACTAGTTAGTGATGGCAACCATCCAATCGCCAATTAGATAGAGGTGACAGTCATCCAATCCCTGACTAGCTTGTGATGGCAACCATCCAATCGCTGACTAGCTAGAGGTGACAGTCATCCAATCCCTGGCTAGCTAGTGATGTTAGCCATCCAATCACTGACTAGCTGGTGATGACAGTTGTCCAATCCCTAACCAGCTAGTGATGGCAACCATCCAATCACTGACTAGCTAGAAGTGACAGTCATCCAATCCCTGGCTAGCTAGTGATGACAGCCATCCAATCCCTGTCTGGCTAGAGGTGACAGTCATCCAATCCCTGACTAGCTAGAGATGTAAGCCATCCAATCCCTGACTAGTTAGCAATGACAGCCAACCAATCACTGTCTAGCTAGAGGTGACAATTGCCAAATCCCTGACTAGCTGGAGATGACAGCCACCCAATCCCTGACTAGCTAGAGACGGCAACCATCCAATCCCTGACTATCTGGAGATGACAACCATCCAATCCCTGACTAGCTAGACATATCAGCTGTCCAATTTCTGACTACCAAGTGATGGCAGTCAACCAATTACCGACCAGCCAGTGATGACAGCCTTCCAATCGCTGACTAGCTAGTCTGTGATGTCATCCAATTGCTGGTCCTCTCTGGTTGGCAGTGGTTCATTCACTGGACCAGATGGTGAGGGGATTGGTCCGAAATGCTGCCACTCTCCATTGGCGCGGCAACGCCAGTCGTGGTCCGGTAGTGACACGGATTCTGATTTGAGACATTCACGCCTGGGCTCCTATCCCTGTCTCACAAGGTGGAAAGGATGCTGGAGCTGTGCTACAGTCAATAACAGGACTCTTGGGCACCATCACTGACTGCTGGGTGTGACTTGATTGGGAATCCTCGATTATTTATACAGCCTGCAGTGATGGCATAGATGGGATCGCACGCTTCCAGACTGGCATGCTGATTGAGGCACACCTATTCCCAGGATTTAAAATAAGGCTGGAAAAGTAATGCCGGAAAATGCCTTGTAGAATCTGGCCATCTGTTTACAACCACTGCATTGAACCTAAATCCCCAAAGTCGAATCACTTACTTCCCTTAATTAATTAGGAAAAAAAGCTACACAAAGACCTTCATCAAGTGACAGGAAAGATGATGAATGGAGCTATGCTGTGAACAGAGCCATTATTAACCCTTTCTCCACCTCTGCACTCTCCTCCAGCCCGACAACCCTGTGAGATCTCCGCCCTCCTCCAATTCCGGCCTCTTGTGCATCCCCCGATTTTAATCTCTCCATCATTGGTGCCTTCAGCTGCCTGCGGGCCCTGAGCTCTGGAATTATCTCCCTAAATCTCTTCACCTCTCTCCTCCTTTAAGATGCTCATTAAAACCAACCCCTTTGACCAAGCTCTTGATCACCTGTCCCTAATATCTCCTACTGTGCCCCGCTGTCTGATTCTGTCTGATGACAGCACCTTGGGGCCTATTACTACATTAAAGGCGCTATATAAATGCAGATAGCTGCTCAGTATGAGTGCCTCAAGGTCCTGCGATATTAGGTTGTTTGAAGGTACACTGGTAGTGGAGCTGGGGCGAGGGGTCGAGGGTCAGTGAGTGGGCTCTTGCTGTGACCTTTGACACTTAGGTTCAATGCAGCGCAGGTCAATGGGGCGAAGATCCTCTGTGGGCGCTCTCGGCTTTCGGACAATTCCTGGCCGTTATTAATCTCCGAGATCCATAAGAAAATAAGAACTAGGAGCAGGAGTAGGCCATTCAGCCCCTCGAGCCTGCCCCGCCATTCGATACGATCGTGGCTGATGTCATTTCGGCCTCAACTCCAATTTCCCGCCCTCTCCCCGTAACCTTTCAACCCGTCACTAATGAAAAATCTGTCTGTCTCCTCCTTAAATTTATTCAGCGTCCCGGCATCCACTGCGCTCTGAGGTAGTGAACTCTAGGGAGGCGAGTGGGACACCAGGCCCCACACAAACTGCTTAACAAGCTCATCGTAACCTTGACCAAGCGTAAGGAGGAGCTGAAGGGCATCAGCCGTTCAAGAAGGCGCCCGGCATCACCTTCTCGAGGCAAGTTAGGAATGGGTAATAAATGACATCCAACTACAATGTACTCCCAGCGCAGAAACAAGTCTTGTGACTTGGCATTAACACTCCATGTGACCCTCCTCTAGCCCATCGACACAACCTCTCTCTCCCTCAATGGAAGCTTATCCAGCTTCCTCCTCGAAAGCTATTGACCTCGACCGCTCCCTGAGGTAGCGGGATTGCACCTTCTCCCCATCCAATGGGCAAAGAGGTTTCTCCTGAATTCCCAATTGGACTTTCATCATTGACCATCTTGCAGCGATGGCTTCTGGGTCTTGTCCGCAGTGGAAACGTTGGGCGGGATTGTCCGGACCTGCCGGAAGTCAATGGGCTTTTGGCTGGGCGGCTCCAATCTCCCGCGGCGCGTCCCACCGCAACCGGGCCGGAAAATCCCGGCCCTTTCTACCCCATCAGACCCTCCAATGATATTATAGGTCTCTGTCAGGTCAACCCCGCCCCCTACCCCAACCTCGGTCTGCTCTTTTCCACTGCAAAAAGCGCCAGCCTGCTCAATCTCACCTGATGGGTGGTAGCCCCTCGGTTATCGGGGATCTCCGGCATAGGCCAGCCTTCAAGGCGAGGCGCCCACTGACCGCGAGTGTAACTGGGACAGCTCAGTCACCTGACTCTTGCCTCGCCTGCCGCTCTAGACATGAGCGATTGCCACCGTCTGCCTCACGTGATCCAGGGCGTGGTGGGTTCGTCGACCTTTTCCCGGTCGCACTCCTAGGCGCGGTGGAGCGCTGGGACCAACGGGGTCGTGGACAGCGTTTAAAAACCCCACGTCCCTGTCCCTTCTCATACTTGCGTCTTTTCCCAGAGGGGCTGGAGGCTTCGAGATGAGATTGCCAGGCCAACTGACCAAGACGAATGTGCGATCTAGGAGGAGGAGTGAGGCCACTCGGCCCCTCGAGCCTGCTCCGCCACTCAATAAGACCTGATTGTAACCTCAACCTCACATTCCCGCCCACCCCCCGATAACCTTTCACCCCTTTGCTTATCGAGACACTATCTAGCTTGCGTTAAAAATATCCAAAGAGTCTGCTTCCACCGCCTTGTGAGGAAGACAGTTCCAAAGACTCGCAACTCTCCGAGAGAAAAGAAATTCTCCTCTTCTCTGTCTTAAATGGGCATAAAATGCTTCAATGGCTGTTTAATGTTGATGCTATTGGATAGTAATTCAGAGAAGCTTAGGCTAATAGTCCAGGAAGCTGAGTTGGATTGCCACAATGGGAGTCTGGGAATTGAAATTTCACTCGGGAACTTATTTTTATTCCTTTCATAGGATGTGGGCATCACCGGCTAGGCCAGCGTTTACTGCCCGTCCCCTTGGAGGGGCAGTGGTGAGCCGCTTTCTTGAGCCACTGCAGTCCCTGTGGTGTAGGTACACCGCGGCGCTGTTAGGGAGGGAGTTCCAGGATATTGACCCAGTGACAGTGAAGGAACGGCCGATATATTTCCAAGTCAGGATGGTGAGTGACTTGGAGGGGAACTTGCAGGCGGTGGTGTTCCCCATGTGTCTGCTGCCCTTGTCCTTCTAGATGGTAGAGGTGGTGGGTTTGGAAGGTGCTGTCGAAGGAGCCTTGGTGAGTTGCTGCAGTGCATCTTGTAGATGGTACACACACTGCTGCTACTGTGCGTCGGTGGTGGAGGGAGTGAATGTTTGTGGATGGGGTGCCAATCAAGCGGGGCTGCTTTGTCCTGGATGGTGTCGAGCTTCTTGAGTGTTGTGGGAGCTGCACTCATCCAGGCAAGTGGAGAGTATTCCACCACACTCCTGACTTGTGTCTTGTAGATGGTGGACAGGCTTTGGGGTGTCAGGAGTTGAGTTACTCTCCACAGGATTCCCAGCCTCTGACCTGCTCTTGTAGCTACAATATTTATATGGCTGGTCCAGTTCAGTTTCTGGTCAATGGTAACCCCCAGGATGTTGATAGTAGGGGATTCAGTGATGGTAATGCCATTGAATGCCCAGGGGTGAATTTGTTAATTAAATTCTGGGATCAGTGAAAGTGAAGATATTGAGTTCTCTTGAACTGGCTCATGAATGTCCTTTGTCCAATCTGTCCAAGGTGATAATCCAATGCCACTCCAACGTTACTGACCCTGCTCAACCCAATCTCCTTCAACAGCACCTTCCAAACCCACAGCCTCTCCCACACAAGGGCAGCTGATAGATGGGCCAGAATTCTCCAGCCCCTCGCACTGATGGGATCTACCTGTCCCACCAGTGTGAATGGAGATTTCGATGACTCACCTGTCCTGCTGTGGGGGGGGGGGGGGGGGGGGGCGCGGGCGGGGGGTGGCGGTGGTGGTGGGGGGAATCCACCGCTGTGGTGGGGGCTAGAAAGTTCCGGCCACGGGAACACCACCACCTGAAAGTTCCCCTCCGAGCCACTCGCCATCCTGACTTGGAAATATATCGGCCGTTCCTTCACTGTCGCTGGGTCAAAATCCTGGAACTCCCTCCCTAACAGCGCTGTGGGTGTACCTACACCACAGGGACTGCAGCGGTTCAAGAAGGCGGCTCACCCCCCAACTTCTCAAGGGGGCAATTAGGGATGGGTAATACAAATTCTCGCCTAGCTTTAGTTCTCGAGCTGAATAAAAAATAGAAACTTCAGAAAATGTATTGATCAGGTCGGAATTACAGAGTAAGATTCATTATTACTGTCATTAATCTCACAATTCCGATTTAACAAGCCTGACGACGGAAGTATCTTGTCGGTTAACACGTCCGCAAATGAAGCCTAGGAGCACTAAGCTACCCCACAACCTCGCAACAGATCACTGCCAGGCCTAGGTAAACACTCAGAAGCCCAACTAATCGGCTTCTGCTGGTCTAATTGTGGAGTTGGCCATTTCCGGAAGGACTCGCTTTGATTCCAAGGACAGGTTTGCATGTAATAAGGCGGTGGGGGAGGGGGGGGAGGGGGGAGGGGAGGGGGAGAGGCGGGGAGGGGGCGCATTGATCATCAGGAACAACATTAGAGAGTTGACCTGGCTGCTTGGACATGGCTGACCTTGAGTCGCTGATGGCGAACGAGCTCGGTGTTCGAGGGTCACGGGAAATTTACAGCGCAGAGGGAGGCCATTCGGCCCATTGTCTCTCTCTCTCTCTCTCTCTCTCTCTGTCTCTCTCTCTCTGCCAGCCAAAAGGTAGTTAAGCAGCTCAATCGCTGCCGGTCTTGGTCAGCTGACCTGTCGGTTACGGCACTTCAAGCCCCTATGAAAGGGGATTTTTAACTGCAGCGCAGGGGTTGGGGTGGGGGGGGGGGGGTGGGGGTGTGGTTTCTGCCTCTACCACCCTTTCAGGTCGTGCGTTCCAGACCCCCACCAGCCTCTGGGAGCAAGTATTACCCCTCAGTTCCACACCCACCCCAACAGCCCTTCTACCAATCGCTCTGAAGCTCTGCCCTCTGGCGATTTGACCTCTCTGTGGAAGGGACATCGGTCCTTCACATCCACCCCTATCGAGGCCCCTCATAATTTTACGCGCCTCAATAAAACCTCCTCTTGGCCTCCTCTGCTCCACAGAAACAAACCCAGGACTGCATTTTACATGCGCCCCCCCCACCCCTTCCCCCAACTCCCGTCGGCCATGTTTTTTGGCAGGGGTGGGGCATATAAAATGGGGGGGGGGGGGGCGTGTGTTGCCCCCACCCTACCACCTTCCTGTCCATTGCCCCCAACCCCCACCTCACCCCCATAAACAGTTGGGGGGGGGTTGGGCAGGTGTCGAAATCAGCAGGCCTCCCGCCATATTGAAAAGGTCATCGAGGGTCGATTGGGCTTTGTTGGCCAAGCCGGTTGCCCCCGGCGATGCGCGGCCCACACTATGAAATGTCTGGCGTGGGCAGCTGGGCGGGAGTGGGCACCCCGATATTTTTGAAACAAATTCTTCAAAGGGCGAGAAGGAATTGGCGGGGGGTTGGGTGGGGGGGGGCGGTGTGCTATCTTCAGGATCTGCCCTTTGCTGATCAGGGGTAGGCCCCACTTCTCCTTCTAAGGTAGAACCGCCCCCTATCTTCCTACCCACCCTCAGCCTTAAACCCCCACCCACCCACCCCTGGCCCACACACCCACACCCCGCCCCTCTTCCTAATCTGCCGAAAGAAGTCCTCCCTGCTCCCCGGACCCCGGGCCTACCGGTCTCCGGGACCCGTTGCCCCCTTTCACCTTCTTCCCCGCTGCAGGGCCCGGCTTCTCCCCACTCGCGGGCCCTTGGCGTGGCCAGGACTGACGGAGGTGTCGGCCAATCGGATCGGCCAGCGGCCACCCCCAAAGGTAGGGGGCTTCTTCCCCCGCACCCACCCCCGGCCCCAACAGTCAGGGGGCGGAGGTCCCGCTCGGGCCCGCCCGTGGCACACTGTGGACACAGTTGCCGGTGGGGGGCGGGGGGAGGGTGGGTCAACTGGGAGCGGGTCAGCTCCATACCAGCTTTGGTGGGGGATGAGGGGTTGGTGGTTGGGAGGGGTGGGGGGCAGGCGGGTAAGCTATCCACCCCTCCCTGTAGCTGATCACCCCCCCCCGCCTCCTCAACCCAGCCACAGCCTATCCAACTTCTCCTCGCGGCCAAAATCCCCCATTCCTGCCGACGTCCTGGTAAGTCTCCCCTCGACCCTGTCTGGAGCGCGTTGAAGCGAGGACCCTGTCCTGCCCTCTCGGGTGGGGGTGGAAGATCGAGGGAGGGAGGGAGGGAGGGTGGGGTTTGGGGGGGGGGGGCGATGGATCCCTTGGGGGGGCGGGGGGGGCCAATCCTTCCACCGACATGCCGAGAAAAAAGCGGACAATCCGGGTTCCTTGCCTTACTGCCGTCCGTGGGAGCTTGCTGTGCGCAAAATGGCTGCCGCGTTTCCTGCATTGCAACTGCCCCTCCCCCACCCCTTCCAAAACAAGAGGCGCTTAGTTAAGTCAGGCCTTGGCGACATCCTGAGGTCATGAAATGTGAAGTGCAAGTTGTTTTCCTGGACGGCTGTGTTCCCTCTCCGAAGGTTAACGGGGGGGGCGTCCGATGGGAATCGAAACTCGCGAGGGTCAGCGGTGACCCTAGTGAACGGCGGGGGCAGGCTCGAGGGGCCGAATGGTCTCCTCCAGCTTCCTATCTCTTATGCTCTGGTGAGTAACGCAAAGGCCGAAAGGAACCTTCCTCCTCGAACGCAAGCCCCCCCGGCAACAGAAAGCGGACGGTGGGGAGGGGGGGGGGTTTCGACGGGGCGGGATGGGGAGCGAGCGGTGTCTCTCTCTCTCGCGGCGGCGGTGGTCTCGCTCTGCGTGACCGGTCACCCACGGGGAGCCCGGCGGGCAGAGGGCCTCTCCTGGCCCCGCTCTCGGGCAATCACCGAGGCACCGCTGGCGAGGGGCTCCGTGCCCACCCCCCCCCCCCCACCCCAGCTTTGAGAGTCCATCGCCCCCGACCGCCCCCCCCCCCCACCACCCCCCCACCACCCGGCACGCAAGCCGAAACTAACCGAGGCGGGGAGCTCGAGCGCCACCGGCCGTTCCAAGGGTTAACCCGCCGGTTCGTGGAGCCTGAAGGAGGCGCTGGCGCGGTGCAGATCGACCAGGATTGATTCCGAGGCCAAAAGTCTTTCGTCGCAAGGGCAGGTTGTGTAGACTAGGTTTGTATTCTACAGACGTCTACAGAACAGAAGGAGGCCATTCGGCCCATTGTGTTCACCCCGGTCAACAAAGATCTGACTACACTCATCCCATTTTCCAGCCCTTGGCCCATAGCCCTGGAGACTATGGCAACGCAAGTGAATATCTAAACACTTCTTAAAGGTTATGAGAGTTTCTGACTCAACCACCCTTTCAGGCAGTGATTCCAGACTCCCATCCCCCTCTGGGTGAGAAAAATTCTCCACAACTCTCCTCTTAACCTCCTACCTCTTACCTTAAATCTATGCCCCCTAGTTATTGACCCCTCTACTAATGGAAAAAGTGCCTACCTCTCCACCCTATCTATCCCCCTCATAACCTTATCCACCTCTATCAGGTCCCCTCTCAACCTTCGCTGCTCCAAGGAAAACAACCCCAGACTATCCAATCTTCCCTCATAACTCAGACCCTCCAGCCCAGGCAGCATCCTGGTGAATCTCCTCTGCACCCTCTCCAGGGCAATCACCTCTTTCCGATAATTCCCTCAAGTTCAATTCTGAGATCAATAGACTTCTGGTGATGAAGGGATATGGTACAGACAGGAAAATGGGGTTGAGGTGCGAATCAACCATGGTCTAATTAAATTATTTTTATTCATTCATGGGATGTGGGTGTCGCTGGCTGGGCCAACCATTATTGCCCATCCCTAATTGCCCCCTTGAGAAGGTGGGGGGTGAGCTGCCTTCTTGAACCGCTGCAGTCCCTGTGGTGTAGGTACACCCACAGCGCTGTTAGGGAGGGAGTTCCAAATTTTTGACCCAGCGACAGTGAAGGAACGGCCGATATATTTCCAAGTCAGGATGGTGAGTGACTTGGAAGGGAACTTGCAGGTGGTGGTGTTCCCATGTGTCTGCTGCCCTTGTCCTTCTAGATGGTAGTGGTTGTGGGTTTGGAAGGTGCTGTCGAAGGAGCCTTGGTGAGTTGCTGCAGTGCATCTTGTAGACGGTACACACACTGCTGCTACTGTGCGTCGGTGGTGGAGGGAGTGAGTGTTTGTGGATGGGGTGTCAATCAAGCGGGGCTGCTTTGTCCTGGATGGTGTCGAGCTTCTTGAGTGTTGTGGGAGCTGCACTCATCCAGGCAAGTGGGGAGTATTCCATCACACTCCTGACGTGTGCCTTGTAGATGGTGGACAGGCTTTGGGGAGTCAGGAGGTGAGTGACTCTCCGCAGAATGCCCAACGATTGAATGGTGGAACAAACTGGAGGGGCTGAACGGCCTCCTCCTAGACCTGTGTACAAGCTGAGACAGTGAGTGCCTGTTTTGCGGACCCTATAAACAGAGGTGCCCGCGATATTGGTGGAGTAACATGATCAGCCATGTTGCACTGTGTGAGGCAGATGCCTATCCATTAGCAACCATGTTCATAAAGCAGGTTCCATCCCTTCATTAAAACCAATACTGTGTCATCCCAGTCCTCACAATCTCACTCTTATTACACCAATTATTACACTAACTTGGTATTGTTTGTACGGCCATCAAACCTAAGATGACCCAAACGCCCCTGTCTTTAATCACATCAAGACCCAAGTGATTATCACCGCTTGCCTCCACTGACCTACAGCGCCTCCCAGTCTGACACTCCATGACCTTGGCCCTCCCCACCCTCCCTATCTCCGTACATACCTCCGCAGCCCCAGACCCCTCCGAGATCTCGGCGCTCCTCCAACACCGGCCTCTCGCGCCTCCTCCCACCAACCAATTTTATTCACTCCGCTCCTTTAAGACGAACCTTAAAACCGACCTCTTTGACCAGGCGGTCGGTCACATTTATTCATCCACGGGATGTGGGCGACACACAGGCTGGGCCACTGCCCATCCCAAATTGCCCTTGTTCGGAGGGCGCTTAAGAGGCAACCACGTTCACCGTGGGGTCTGGAGTCACGTGTAGGCCCAGACCAGGGTAAGGACGGCAGATTTCGCTCCCCCTTAAGGGGGCATTAGTGAACCAGATGGGGTTTCTACCACAATCGACATGGCCGTCATCAGATTTATGGGGAATAATGCTCCCCCGTTGGGGGGGTGCGGGAGAGTGCAGGAGCGGGCACGGGGTGGGGGCGCGCCTCTGATCAATGCCCCCAATCGGTGGGGGGGGGGGGGGGGGGGGGCGCCGCCATTTTATGTGGATGGGCCGATTAGTAATACAAACGATAAATGAAATTTCCCTGACATGGACGTCCCCTCGTGGGACATGAGCTGGGACAGGTCCGTGACCTTTACTGAAGCCTTGAATAAAAGTTTAAATGCCCTCTAGCGGAAACCCCTTCCCGCCCGCGGATGAGGTTTGGCGCTTTCCCTGAAGCCCGCCTGGGGTCTCCCCCCCCCCACCCCACCCCCCCAGCTGCCGGCCTGCCCGCCGACCTGAAGGTTGGACGGGCGGGTCTACGAGTGACCTCAATGGGCCAACGACAGGCGGGCAGCTGACTTGGCGGCGCTCCCTGCTGACCTGAAAATGGATAGGGGTGATGCCAATTGGGGCCCATAATTTCAGATTTTCATCAAATCCAAATCCTACCCATGGCCGGGGATTCGAACCTGGGGTCCCCAGACCATTAGCCTGGGTTGCTTACTAATCCAGCGACAATACCACTACCCCATCGCTTCCCCTTTCTCTGACAGTGCCTTACATGGCTCCATGTCTAACTTTGCTTCCTCATGCTCCTAGGAGGTGGCACTCGGTCCTGTTTAAGGCTCTTTGTGAATACTCTTTGTCGACGCTCCTGTAACCCATGCCACCGCCCCCGTGGTTAACGCCATGCCAGCTCCCAGGAGGGTATGCCCCCCAAGAAAGGAACGTCACCCTACCTCCCAGCCCTGACACCCCAGGGTGCCAATCCCTCCTCCAACCGGTGCCTGGGTAGGACGGAGCAGGTCTGACCTATTTAGGGTGACCGCCCTACTTAAAACGTGCCCTCCAGCCGAACAGCTCTGAACCAGCCAGGCAGCTGAGCTGGTTCTGGAGATTGACAGCGGTGTCGGAAAGACTATCCAGGCAGCAATCTCTCAGCCCCGCCTGTCTGTTCCCATCAGGATCAAGCTTCTCCGCTCGCTCCCCGCACCGAGACCCCTCTGCGCCATGCCAAGGGCAACGGCAAAACGGAGGAACCTACCACCACACCGCCCCCCCCACCCCACCCACCCACCCCACCACCACCCCGCCACACCCTGTGCAGTGACCACCCCACCCAACCCTCATCGCCTCCCAAGAACCATTTCTCCTAAGTGCGCTCTCCGCTGGTGTTTTAATGATTCATCTGTCGCGATGGGGGCGGGGGGGTGCGGGGGGTGGGGGGGGTGGTGTGGTTGTTGTGGGGGGGGGGGGGCGGTGGTGGGGGTGTGCGTGTGTGTATGTGTGTGTGTGAGCCAAGGCTGCTGGTTGTCTACAGGGCCGGCAATGTGAGAGAATTTGATTCCGTCTTTATCTGATCTGCCCAGAGGGGCTGGCTGGATGCTACACAACTCCCTCAGTTAATTGGTTTTGTTCCTATAATCAAAGCTGGCCAGCTCACAGACACTTCAATAAATAAGGGATGGCTGCCAATAGGCTCCGGTGCAGAATTCCAGATCCAAGGAACCCCCCCACTCCCCCCACCAACCCTCTCCCCTCACCCTCCGAGACTTTGAAGGGGGTTCCCAGCAGCGGAGGGACCTGGCTGTATATGTGCACAGGTCATTGAAGGTGGAGGGACAGGTGGAGAGAGAGCTGTTAATAAAGCGTATAGTATCCTGGGCTTTATTAATAGGGGCATAGAGTACAAGAGCAGGGAGGTTATGCTGAATTTATATAAGGCACTCGTTAGACCTCAGCTGGAGTATTGTGTACAGTTCGAGGCGCAATAATTTATATAGATTTTTCTTTTCCCACCGACTTCCATTATTTTTAAATGTATTTCAACCCATTATTTATCTCTACCTTTCAGTATTCCCCCACCCCCACTAGGGCTATCTGTACCTTATCTGAAACAAAAACAGAATTACCTGGAAAAACTCAGCAGGTCTGGCAGCATCGGCGGAGAAGAAAAGAGTTGACGTTTCGAGTCCTCATGACCCTTCGACAGAACTTATCTGTCCTGTCTTCTACTCTTAATTAGCACGTTCCTTTAGATAATATCACCACCTTCAACACCTCTTTGTTCTTTTGTCTGTGACAACTTTTGGTTATCTCCGTCTATTACTGGCTGCTTGTCCCAACCCTCCCCCCACATTAAACCAGTTTATATTTCACCCCTTTCCTAATTTTACTTAGTTCTGTTGAAGGGTCGTGAGGACTCGAAACGTGAACTGTGTCCCTCTCCGCCGATGCTGCCAGACTTGCTGAGTTTTTCCAGGCATTCCGGTTTCTGTTTTTGTTTTGGATTTCCAGCATCCGCAGTTTTTTGCTTTTAACATTATAGGAAGGACGTGAACACATTGGAGAGAGGGCAGAAGAGGTTTACAAGAATGGTTCCAGGGATGAGAAACTTCAGCGATGAGGAGAGATTGGAGAGGTTGGGACTGTTCTCCTTGGAGAGGAGAAGGTTCAGAGGAGATTTGATAGAGATGTTCAAAATCATGAGGGGGCTGGATGGGGTAGATGGGGAGAAGCTGTTCCCGCTCGTAAACGGATCGAGAACGAGGGGGCACAGATTGAAAGTGTCTTGCAAAAGAAGCAGATGCGGCGCGAGAACGCACTTTCTCACACAGCGAGTGGTTCGGGTCTGGGACGTGCATGCCGGGAAGTGTGGCGGGGGCAGGTTCAATCAAGGCACTCAAGAGGGCGTCGGATGATAATTTGAATAGGAACAAGGTGCGAGGGTTACGGGGAAAAGGCAGGAGGATGGCACTCGGTCATGATGCTCATTCGGAGGGCCGGCGCGGACTCGATGGGCTGAACGTTCTGCCATTCTGTGAGGATCCCCCTGCTCCCCCGGCAGGTCAGAAATTCCAGGGAACGACAATGGTTTCAACCGTGTCTGCATTCCAAATCGAGTCCCAATAACTCTTCTACACCCTAATGTTCTCCACTCGCTGTACCCCAATGGTCCATGGTCACCAAACGTGATTAAACGCATTGCTGTAGCATTCATCACATGACTTCCCCCGTTCCCCCTCCCCGCCCCACTCCCACCCTCCAGCCATTAGTTGGCCAACACATCCATCCTCGTGACATACGACCTTCCTACACCAATCGGAAAGCAAGACTCACGACCCAATTGGATGCTTGCCTGTCAGCCAAACAGCCCTTTTCACCCCACCCCCCGCCAACTCTTTTCAATATTTTTATGCCTGGTAAAGAGAAATGTTCAAAGACGACGACTAAAAAATAAACAATCTTTTTCACGGCTGTGTCCCGGAGATTGATCTTCAATCCCTGGGACCTCTCCAGGACAGTCCTGGAGGGTTGGCAACCCTGCAACCATCTTAATCTCCTCTGAACCACCAAACACTCTATTCCTTGTACCCCAATTATCTTAATCTCTGTGTGCCCCATATTCTCCATTCTGTGTACCCCAATAGTCCCAAACTCCTGAATACCCCCATATTCTCCATTCTCTGTATCCCAGTTATTTTAATCTCCTGTGTGCCTCAGTGCCATTCTGTGTACCCGAATAGTCTCAATCTCCCGTGAAGCCCAGTATGTTGACCTCACACGGAGGCACTGAGTACAGGGAAATGCAGTAAAGAGGTCTTCAAATTAATCTTAATGATTCAGGACTATAGGTGTGTGCAGCACTGTCAGAGGATCGGTACTGAGGGAGTGCTGCACTGTCGGAGGTTCAGTACTGAGGGAGTGCTGCACTGTCGGAGGGTCAGTACTGAGGGAGTGCTGCACTGTCGGAGGATCGGTACTGAGGGAGTGCTGCACTGTCGGAGGATCGGTACTGAGGGAGTTCTGCAGTGTCAGAGGATCGGTACTGAGGGAGTTCTGCACTGTCAGAGGATCGGTACTGAGGGAGTGCTGCACTGTCGGAGGATCGGTACTGAGGGAGTGCTGTACTGTCGGAGCGTCAGTTCTGAGGGAGTTCTGCAGTGTCAGAGGATCGGTACTGAGGGAGTTCTGCACTGTCAGAGGATCGGTACTGAGGGAGTGCTGCACTGTCAGAGGATCGGTACTGAGGGAGTGCTGTACTGTCGGAGCGTCAGTTCTGAGGGAGTGCTGCTCTGTTGGAGGGTCGGTACTGAGGGAATTCTGCAGTGTCAGAGGATCGGTACTGACGGAGTGCTGCTCTGTCTGAGGGTTGGTACTAAGGGAATGCTGCAGTGTCAGAGGGTCAGTACTGAAGGAGTGCCACACTGTCGGAGGGTCAGTGCTGAGGGAGAGCTGCACTGTCGGAGGGTCAGTACTGAGGGAGTGCTGCACTGTCGGAGGGTCAGTACTGAGGGAGCACTGCACTGTCGGAGGGTCAGTACTGAGGGAGTGCTGCACTGTCAGAGGGTCAGAACTGAGGGAGGGCTGCAGTGTCAGAGGGTCAGTGGTGAGGGAGCTGAAAGTGCCCCTGGAACCTCCTCCTTTTCGTCAGGTCATCGGCGCTTGGACAGGGCACTTGTTGTAGTTTTGTGGGGAGAGGGGGAGGCCGGAGCGGGGTTTAGTGCCCGCCCCTTTCAAGGTGCTGAAGGGAGGCCTGTTATGGCAAGATGGCTGCCTGAGAGCATCCTGCAAGGGGGCATAATTGGATAAAGGGAATCGTGCTCGAACGAACGCAGTACAAATGGTATACAAATCCCGCTTGTCTGGGAGGTGGCATGAACAGAACAGCGATAAAGATGAGCTTTAATCTCTTCTAACACCAAACCTGCGGGTCAGTGCAGCTGACTGATTAGCACCGTGAAAAGGAAGATTAAAAAAGGAATCCAATGTGCAGCAGTATCACAATCTGAACAGCTTTGTGCATTGCTCTGAGGCTGATTCTATTAACGGTGAGGCTATTGACAGCAGCAAGAAACACACCACAAACAGCGAAACACAAGAGGGGAGCTCGCAATCTGTTTAAAATATTCCCACCGTTTCTGGCCATCAGCTGTGGTTCAGCGGCTGCCCCTGAGTCAGGAGGTCGTGGGTTCGAGCCCCACTCCAGAGACCTTAGTTCATAATCCAGGCTGGCACCCGCAGTGCCACAAGCAAGCTGCTCTGTCGGAGGGTCAGTACTGAGGGAGTGCTGCACTGTCGGAGGGTCAGTACTGAGGGAGTGCTGCACTGTTGCCGGGTCAGTACTGAGGGAGTGCTGCACTGTTGGAGGGTCAGTTCTGAGGGAGTGCTGCACTGTCGGAGGGTCAGTACTGAGGGAGTGCTGCACTGTCGGAGAGTCAGTGCTGAGGGAGTGCTGCACTGTTGGAGGGTCAGTTCTGAGGGAGTGCTGCACTGTCGGAGGGTCAGTACTGAGGGAGTGCTGTACTGTCGGAGAGTCAGTGCTGAGGGAGTGCTGCACTGTTGGAGGGTCAGTACTGAGGGAGTGCTGCACTGTTGGAGGGTCAGTACTGAGGGAGCGCTGCACTGTCGGAGGGTCAGTACTGAGGGAGTGCTGTACTGTGGGTTGGTCAGTACTGAGGGAGTGCTGCACTGTCGGAGGGTCAGTACTGAGGGAGCGCTGCAATGTGGGAGGGTCAGTACTGAGGGAGTGCTGCATTGTCGGAGAGTCAGTGCTGAGGGAGTGCTGCACTGTTGGAGGGTCAGTACTGAGGGAGTGCTGCACTGTTGGAGGGTCAGTACTGAGGGAGCGCTGCACTGTCGGAGGGTCAGTACTGCGGGAGCGCTGTCCTGTGGGAGGGTCAGCACTGGGGGAGTGCTGCACTGTCAGAGGGTCAGTACTGAGGGAGTGCTGCACAGTCGGAGGGTCAGTACTGAGGGAGTGCTGCACTGTCAGAGGGTCAGTACTGAGGGAGTGCTGTACTGTCGGTTGGTCAGTACTGAGGGAGTGCTGCACTGTCGGAGGGTCAGTACTGAGGGAGCGCTGCAATGTGGGAGGGTCAGTACTGAGGGAGTGCTGCACTGTAAGAGGGTCAGTACTGAGAGAGTGCTGTACTGTCGGTTGGTCAGTACTGAGGGAGTGCTGCACTGTCGGAGGGTCAGTACTGAGGGAGCGCTGCAATGTGGGAGGGTCAGTACTGAGGAAGTGCTGCATTGTTGGAGAGTCAGTACTGAGGGCGTGCTGCACTGTCAGAGGGTCAGTACTGAGGGAGTGCTGCACTGTCAGAGGGTCAGTACTGAGGGAGGGATGCACTGTCAGAGGGTCAGTACTGAGGGAGTGCTGCACTGTCGGAGAATAAGTGCTGAGGGAGTGCTGCACTGTTGGAGGGTCAGTACTGAGGGAGTGCTGCACTGTCGGAGGGTCAGTACTGAGGGAGTGCTGCACTGTCGGAGGGTCAGTACTGAGGGAGTGCTGCACTGTCGGAGGGTCAGTACTGAGGGAGTGCTGCATTGTCGGAGAGTCAGTGCTGAGGGAGTGCTGCACTGTTGGAGGGTCAGTACTGAGGGAGTGCTGCACTGTCGGAGGGTCAGTACTGAGGGAGTGATGCACAGTCGGAGGGTCAGTACTGAGAGAGTGCTGCACTGTCAGCGGGTCAGTACTGAGGGAGTGCTGCACTGTCGGAGGGTCAGTACTGAGGGAGTGATGCACAGTCGGAGGGTCAGTACTGAGAGAGTGCTGCACTGTCAGAGGGTCAGTACTGAGGGAGTGCTGTACTGTCGGATGGTCAGTACTGAGGGAGCGCTGCAATGTGGGAGGGTCAGTACTGAGGGAGTGCTGCATTGTCGGAGGGTCAGTACTGAGGGAGTGCTGCACTGTCGGAGGGTCAGTACTGAGGGAGTGCTGCACCGTCTTTCGGATGAGACGTTAAACCGAGACTGCCTTCGCTCTCTCACGGGGATGCAAACGATCCCCAGGCCTCTTTTGGAAGAGAAACTGGGGGAGTTCTCCCCGGGTGTCCTGGCACCAATATTCATGCCACTTGGGGCAGATGACCTGGGCCGTTCTCGCCCTGCTGTTCGCGGGATCCTGCTGTGCGCAAATTGGCCGCTGCGTTCCCTGCAGCGCAGCTGGGACTCCTCTTTGAGCAGCTCTTCGGTGGCTGTGAACCGGTCAAGGGGGGGGGGAGGAGGGGGGCTGAGGACAGGAAAGGCGCTATGGAGATGCACACCTCCCCACCCCACCACCTCCCCCCCCCACCCCCACCCCACCCCCCTCCCGAAGGGCGTAGTTTTCCCTTTTGGACTGGGCCAATCGACTGGCTGCAATAAGGCTCGGTCGGCCTTTTTTTTTTGGATTTGCTGCGTGTCTTTTTCATTATTGGACAGGCCCCGGGAGAAGCAAATTAGCTATCTGCTTCTGAAGATGAGAGAAATTCTATTTTTATGGACCATCGGCGCAGTTATATAAACAACACACGAATTGCAATAATTGATTTAACTCCCCGAGGTTAAGGGAATAGAAAACACATTAGGAGCTTGATTCATGGCTCCCTCAGCTCTCTGTAAATAACAGGAGACAGGGGCCCTCATTTTCCCGGCTGGTGTCTGGTCTCACACCAGTGCCGCTACACTCCCGCCTTGGCCCTTCTCCCGGCCGCCGCCTAGGGGGCCAGCCCTTCTTCATAGGAGCTGAAATTAGGCCCTTCGGCCCATCGAGTCTGCTCCGCCATTCAATCATGGCTGATGAGTTTCTCAACCCCCATTCTCCCGCCTTCTCCCCGTAACCTTTGACCCCCCTTACCAATCAAGAACCTATCTAAACAAAGAAAACTGCGGATGCTGGAAATCCAAAACAAAAACAGAATTACCTGGAAAAACTCAGCAGGTCTGGCAGCATCGGCGGAGAAGAAAAGAGTTGACGTTTCGAGTCCTCATGACCCTTCGACAGAACTTGTTCTGTCGAAGGGTCATGAGGACTCGAAACGTCAACTCTTTTCTTCTCCGCCGATGCTGCAAGAACCTACCTATCTCGGTCTTAAATACACTCAATGACCTGGCCTCCACAGCCTTCTGTGGCAATGAATTCCATAGATTCACCACTCTCTGGCTAAAGAAGTTTCTCCTCATCTCTGTTCTAAAAGGTCTTCCCTTTACTCTGAGGCTGTGCCCTCGGGTCCTAGTCTCTCCTACTAATGGAAACATCTTCCCCACGTCCACTCTATCCAGGCCTTTCAGTATTCTGTAAGTTTCAATCAGATCCCCCCTCATCCTTCTAAACTCCATCGAGTATAGACGCAGAGTCCTCAAACGTTCCTCATATGTTAAGCCTTTCATTCCTGGGATGGTTCTCGTGAACCTCCTCGTGACCCTCTCCAGGGCCGGCACATCCTTCCTGAGATACGGGGCCCAGAATTGCTCACAATATTCTAAATGTGGTCTGACCACAGCCTTATAAAGCCTCAGCAGCACATCCCTGTTTTTATATTCTAGTCCTCAAAGGTGTGTCCCTCTGCTCAGCTCAGCCCCAAAACTCCCACCACCACGCGCCCCAGCTCACACTTAGTCTCGTTTGTCCATCGCCTCCCCTCTCCCACCGCCCCCTCCCCCGGGCTCGCTGACCGACGCTGGTTCTCGCCTCGATTTTAAGTTTCTCACGCTTGCTTTCGAATCCATGGCTTCGTCTCCTTCCTGTCCTCCACATCCCCCCCCCCCGACTCCACTACAAATCCCCCCCGAAATCTCACCCCACCCCACGCACCCCCTCCCCCCCCCCCATCTCTGTCACCTCCTCCATCCCAGCCACCCTCCGAATCTCCCTGCGCCCCTCCCATTCCGGCCTCTTGCGCACCCCCGATTCCCGTCACTCTGCCATTGGGCGGTCGGGCCTTCATCTGCCTCGGGGAGGGGGAGGGGGCTAAACTCTGGAAATCCCTCCCTAAATTTCTCCACCCCTCTCTCTCTCTCTCTCTCTCTCCTCCTTAAAACTAACCGCTTTGACTGAGCCTTTGGTTCCTTTGCCTCGGTGACTCAGTGTCAAACTTTATTTGATAACATACGAACATTCGAGTTAGGAGCAGGAGTGGAGGCCACTCGGCCCCTCGACCCTGCTCCGCCATCCAATAAGATCACGGCTGACCTGTTTGTAACCTCAATCCCACATTCCCACCGACCCCCAATAACCTTTCACCCCCTTTGCTTATCAAGAATCTATCCACCTCTGCCTTAAAAATATTGAAAGGCTCTGCTTCCACCGCCTTTTGAGGAAGAGAGTTCCAAAGACTCCCTGAGAGAAAGATTTCTCCTCATCTCCGTCTTCAATGGACGACCCCTTATTTTTAAACTGTGACCCCCCCCTCCCTCGTTCTAGATTCTCCCACAAGAGGAAACACCCTCTCCACATCCACCCCGTCAAGACCCCCTCAGCGTCTTATATGTTTCAATCCAATCACCCCTCACTCTTCTAAACTCCGGCGGATACAAACGTGCTACATTAATGCAAGATGTTGTTGTTGTTGGGGTGATATTAGCTGCGCAGGGCCCTGTTCCAAATTAATAGCCACAGGTTACATAGTCCCTGCATAAGGATCAGGAGGGAGAAACCTGATTGATTCTTTCATCTCTGGGAATGCTGAGGCCAGCTACTTTCAGCTGACTCACCATGTATTTGGAGAGATGCGAATACATGAATTTAGAGCGGGAGTGAGGCCACTCGGCCCCTCGAGCCTGCTCTACCGTTCAACAAGATAGTGGCTGATCTGACTGTAACCTCAACCCCACATTCCTGCCGACCCCCAATAACCTTTCACTCCCCTTTGCCTATCAAGAATCTATTCACCTCGGCCTTCAAAATATTCAAAGGCTCTGCTTCCACCGCCTTTTGAGGAAGAGAGTTTCAAAGACTCGCGACCCTCTGAGAGAGAAAAAGAAATAATTCTCCTCATCTCTGTCTTAAATGAGCGACCCCTTATTTTTAAACAATGACCCCCCCCCCCTCGTTCTAGATTCTCCCACAAGAGGAGACGCACTCTCCACATCCACCCTGTCAAGGCCCCTCGGGATCTGATATGTTTCAATCAACTCACCCCTCACTCTTCTAAACTCCAGCAGATACAGGCCTAACCTGTCCAACCTTTCCTCATTAGACAACCCACCCATTCCCGGCGTTAGCCTCGTGAACCTTCCCTGAACTGCTTCTAACGCGTTTACATCTTTAAATAAGGAGAGCAATACTGTACACAATGCTCCAGATGTGGTCTCACTAGCGCCCTGTACAACTGAAGCATAACCTCCCTGCTTTTGTATTCAAGTCCCCTCACAATAAATGATAAGATTCCACTAGCGCTCCTGTGAAGGGCCTTGGAGTGTTGGATCACGTTAAAGGCGCTATATAAATGTATTTTGTCATGGTGCGTGTCATTCCCAGTCAACCTTACACGGAGCAATTCATTGCCCCTTCTGACTCTCCGATCGTCACCTTGATTGATGGGGGGGTGGGGAGGAGGCGGGTGGGGGTGGTGGGTGTATGTGGGGACTGTCCCATGGCCTTCCACCTACCTCGCAGATCTGACTCCAGTCGCCGTGTGTCGGGCGAGTGCTCAGACAGTGGGTGACACTCTTCGGCACTGGAAGGCGTCACTACCCCGCAGCCGGCTCCCCCCCCAACGTCCTCCCCCCCCCACCTGCCGCTCCCCCTCCACGCCCCCCCCATTACCTCAGTCCGCCTACTTGACATCCACGGCATCTGTAAAGGCTGGGTCCTGAGTGGTCAGGATGAGGGGCTAAGGAACGGAGGGCGGTGGGGACTCGGGGAGGCCATTCAGCCCCTCGAGCCTGCCCCGCTGTGCGACGAGATCACGGTTGATCCAGGAACCCGCGCGCGCCACTGCCCCACGTTGCTTTAAAAGTGAAAAATCCCCCGATCTGGAGAGTTCAGATGAACAGCCGATCTGGCCTCAATCACCGCCGGCGGAAGAGAGTTTCCGAACGTCTCCCACCCTGACAGCCTGGCTCAAAGGAGGGCGTAAAGGGAAGTCCAGCAACTACAGGCCTGTCGGCTTAACCTCAGCGATGAGAGTCTGGAGTTTAGAAGAATGAGAGCTGATCTTATTGAAGCGCACACAATTCTTACAGGGATCGAGAGGGTAGAGGCAGGAAGAGGGGGTGGGGTGGTTGTGGGGGGAAGGGGTTGTGGTCTAGAACCAGGGAACACAGTCTCAGCAGAAGGGGTCGGCCATTTAAGGCTGAGTTGAGGAGGAATTTCCTCACTGAAACTGAACTGGGCCAGCCATATAAATACTGTGGCTACAAGAGCAGGTCAGAGGCTGGGAATCCTGCAGAGAGTAACTCACCTCCTGACTCCCCAAAGCCTGTCCACCATCTACAAGGCACAAGTCAGGAGTGTGATGGAACACTCCCCACTTGCCTGGATGAGTGCAGCTCCCACAACACTCAAGAAGCTCGACACCATCCAGGACAAAGCAGCCCCGCTTGATTGGAACCCCATCCACAAACATTCACTCCCTCCACCACCGACGCACAGTAGCAGCAGTGTGTGTACCGTCTACAAGATGCACTGCAGGAATTCACCCAGGCTCCTTAGACAGCACCTTCCAAACCCACGACCTCTACCATCTAGAAGGACAAGGGCAGCAGACACATGGGAACACCACCACCTGCAAGTTCCCCTCCGAGCCACTCACCATCCTGACTTGGAAATATCCTTATAAAACAAAGAAAACTGCGGATGCTGGAAATCCAAAACAAAAACAGAATTACCTGGAAAAACTCAGCAGGTCTGGCAGCATCGGCGGAGAAGAAAAGAGTTGACGTTTCGAGTCCTCAAAACTGAGGACTCGAAACGTCAACTCTTTTCTTCTCCGCCGATGCTGCCAGACCTGCTGAGTTTTTCCAGGTAATTCTGTTTTTGTTTTGGAAATATCCTTCACTGTCGCTGGGTCAAAATCCTGGAACTCCCTCCCTAACAGCACGGTGGGTGTACCTACACCACACGGACTGCAGCGGCTCAAGAAGGTGGCTCACCCCCACCTTCTCAAGGGGGCAATTAGGGATGGGCAACAAATGCTGGGCCCAGCCAGCGACACCCACATCCCCGTGAATGATTGAAAGAAAAACTCAGAGGGTTGGTGGATCTTTGGAATTCTCTACCCCCAGAGGGCTGTGGAGGGCTCAAGCACTGAGGAGGCTCAAAGACTGAGAGCGATATATTTCTAGACACCAACGACATAAGGGATACGGGGATAGTGTGGGAAGATGGCGTTGAGGTCGAAGGTCAGACATGATCTAGTTGAATGGTGGAGCAGGCTCCAGGGGCCTAGCCCTGCTCCTATGTCCCTGTGGTGGGGGAAGTTTCTAGAAACGATGCTTCGGGGCAAAATCCATCGTCACTTGGGCAAATGCGTGATAAATTCAGGAAAGCCAGCCCCGGATTTGCTAAGGGCCAATCGGGTTGGACGAACTCGCTGCAGCCTTTTTTTGAGAGGGCCGATGAACGAGGGTAAGGCTGTGAATGGGTTTTGGAAAGGCATTTGATCCAGCGCCACACGCAACAGACCCGGGAGCGAAGTTATAGCTGATGGAGCAAAAGGGAGAGTCGCAACATGGATACATGGGATTGGCCGAGTGACAGATAATGGGGAGCAGCGGGTAACCGATGTTTGCTGAACTAAAGGAAGGTTTATAGCTTATAAAGTTCGTGAGGGCTTGGCATTGGGGTCCTTGCTCTTCCTGATATACGTTAATGACAGGGTGGATGCTGAGAGGGTGTTTCTCCTTGTGGGAGAGACGAGAACTGAGGGACACAAGTTAAAGACTAAGGGGTCTCCCCTTTAAGACGGAGATGAGGAGGATATTGTTCTCTCAGAAGGTCGTGAATCTGTGGAACTCTCCCCCTACCCGGAGAGCGGTGGAGGCGGGGTCACTGAATATTTTTATGGCAGAGGGAGAGAGATTCTTGACTAACCGGGGTCAAAGGTTATCGGTGAGGGGGAGGGGGGGGGTGGGGGTCGGCGGGAATGTGGAGCTGAGGCCGCAATCGGATCGGCCGTGACCTTATTGGAGGGCGGAGCAGGCTCGAGGGGCCGAGTGGCCTCACTCCTGCCCCTAATTCGTACGTTCGTGTAATAGGAACAGAAAACGCTGGAGAAACTCAGCAGGTCTGACAGTGTCTGTGGAGAGAGAGAGACAGAGTCAACGTTTCGAATTTAACGCTCCGAAGGAGGGTCATACGGACTCGAAACGTTAACTCTGTTTCTCTCTCCACCCGCTGGGCTTTCCTGGAATTCCCTGTCTTGACTTCAGAGTATTTTGCTTTAATCACGCGTCTGTGTGTTTGTAGGATTGAGACCTTGGCGTGCAGGGGCCATCATTGCAAGATCTGTGAAACTTAGAGGTGTTGTGAACCGTGATGAGGGGGGGGGCCAGTGTTAAGCTTCAGAAGGACGTGGACAGGTTGATAGAATGGGCGGACCAGCGGCAGATGAAGTTTAATGGAGAGAAGTGTGAACGGATTCATTTTGGTGGGGAGGACGTAGTGGGGCAATATAAAACAAAGGGTGCAATTCTAAAAGGGTCGGGGTGGGGGGGGGGGGGGGTGGGTGTGGTGCAGGAGCTGAGGAACCTGGGGGTAAATGTGCAGGTCTCATTGAAGGGGGCAGGGCAGGTGGAGAGCGCGGTTGATAAAGCATTCAGGATCCTGGGGCTTTATGATTAGGGGCATGGAGAGCGATTCCCGCCCGGAGTCAACTGGTTGGTCTGTCAAGTTTTCCGGCACATCCACGGCGATTCCCGCAACGGGTGGTTCTGGAAAATTCCGTGCAAAAGCAGGGACGTGACTGATAAACTTGCACTGAACGCTGGTATGGTGAACAGCCCTGCGGACCGCGCTTTGGGAAGGATGTGAAGGCGTTGGCGAGAGAGCGTGGAAAAGGTTCACGAGAATGGCTCCGGGGGCTGAGGAACTTCAGGTAACGCGGATCGATTGGAGAGGCAGCTGTTCTCTTTGGAGAAGAGAAAGTTGAGAGGGGATCTGATGGAGGTGTTCAAAATCATGAAGCGGCGGTTGGTGGGGGGGGGTGCGGGGGGTGGGGGGGGGTGGTCGTTGGTGGGTCTGGGACAGACTGGATTAGCTTCCCATTGGCAGACAGCTGGAGAAGGAGCAGGTTTAAGGTGATTGGCAAAAGAAGCAATGGAGACGTGGGGAGAAGCTTTTACACACAGCGAGTGGTTAGGGCCCTGGAATGTGCTGCCTGAGAGTGTGGGGGAGGTAGGTTCAGTCGAGGCCGTCAAGAGGGAACTGGAGCTTTGTCGGTAAACAAAACATTTTCAGGGTGACAGGGGAAGGCAGGGGAATGGTACGAGGTGAATTACTCTTGCAGAGAGCTAGCACAGCACTATGGGCTGAATGGCCTCTTCTGTGCTGTAATCACTCTATGACTCTTTGAGTGAAAAGAGCTGCCCTTTTATTTTCTAGAAATTAATCAGGGTGGACCAAACCTTGGAGCCAATAGTGAAGGACATTCACTCGGAATGAGTGATGGTTTGTCTGTTGTATCACCGGGCCTGTATCACCGGGCGCATATCACTGGGGCTGTATCACTGGGCCTGTGTCACTGGGCCTGTATCACTGGGCCTGTATCACTGGGGCTGTATCACTGGGCCTGTATCGCTGGGCCTGTATCACTGGGCCTGTGTCACTGGGCCTGTGTCACTGGGCCTGTATCACTGGGCCTGTATCACTGGGGCTTATCACTGGGCCTGTATCACTGGGCCTGTATCGCTGGGCCTATATCACTGGGCCTGTATCACAGGGGCTTATCACTGGGCCCGTATCACTGGGCCTGTATCGCTTGGCCTGTATCACTGGGCCTGTATCACCGCGTGCGTATCACTGGGCCCGTATCACTGGGCCTGTATCACAGGGCCTGTATCACTGGGGCTTATAACTGGGCCTGTATCACTGGGCCTGTATCACTGGGCCTGTATCACTGGGTTTGTATCACTGGGCCTGTATCACTGGACCTATCTCACTAGGCCTGTATCACTGGGTGCGTATCACTGGGCCTGTATCACTGGGCCTGTATCACTGGGTGCGTATCACTGGGCCTGTATCACTGGGCATGTATCACCAGGCCTGTATCACTGGGCCTGTATCACTGGGCCTGTGTCACTGGACCTATTTCTCTGGGCCTGTATCACTGGGTGCATATCACTAGGCCTGTATCACTGGGCCTGTATCACTGGGTGCGTATCACTGGGCATGTATCACTGGCCCTGTATCACTGGGCCTGTATCACTGGGTGCGTATCACTGGGCATTTATCACAGGGCCTGTATCACTGGGCCTGTATCACTGGGTGTGTATCACTGGGCGCATATCACTGGGTGTGTATCACTGGGCCTGTATCACTGAGCGCGTATCACTGGGCCTGTATCACTGGGTGTGTATCACTGGGTGTGTATCACTGGGCCTGTATCACTGAGCGCGTATCACTGGGCCTGTATCACTGGGTGTGTATCACTGGGTGTGTATCACTGGGCCTGTATCACTGAGCGCGTATCACTGGGCCTGTATCACTGGGTGTGTATCACTGGGCCTGTATCACTGGGCCTGTATCACTGGGTGTGTATCACTGGGCCTGTATCACTGGGCCTGTATCACTGGGTGTGTATCACTGGGCGCATATCACTGGGCTTCAATCCACAGTTTTGAGGTATTGTTCAGCAGGGATTAGAAATGGCAGAATGACAATCATTTCAACTCCCTCCCCCCAACCCCTGCACCAGCACCAATCAACCCACCACCCCACCTACACACCTGGCCTAACATTGGCAACCCTCCACTATATCACACACAGGTACACACTCACACTCACACACACACTCATTCACATACACACAGACAGGCACACACACACACACACACACACACAGGAACACACACACACTAACTCACACTCACTCACACACACATTCACTCACACACAAACATACATTCATTAACTCACACTCACTCACAAACACACTAACTCACACTCACTCCCACACACACTAACTCACACTCACTCCCACACACTAACTCACACTCACTCACACACACACTAACTCACATTCACTCCCACACACACACTAACTCACACTCACTCACACACACACTAACTCACATTCACTCCCACAAACACACTAACTCACACTCATTCACAAACACACTAACTCACACTCACTCCCGTACACACTAACTCACACTCATTCACAAACACACTAACTCACACTCACTCCCGTACACACTAACTCACACTCACTCTCACACACACACTAACTCACACTTACTCACAAACACACTAACTCACACTCAATCACATACACACTAACTCATACAAATACATTAACTCACACTCACTCATATACACACTAACTCACACACTCTCACACACACTAACACACTCACTCACATACATACTAACTCACACACTCACACAAACACACTAACTCACACACTCACATACACACTAAGTCACACTCACTCTCTCACACAAACATTCACTCACACACACAAACACATTCACAAACTCACTCACTCACATACACTCACACACACACAAACTCATCACTCACAAACACAAACTCACTTTCACTCACACACACACACACACACACACACTCACAGTCTTACAGGAACACGCATGCCCACATATATACATAATGACATGTACATGCAAACTCACACTCACTCACACATACAAATGCACACATGTTCACACACACGCAATCTCACACCCACTCACACACATGCTCACACTAACTCACATGCACATGCACACTCACGGGGAGATACATACACACGCACTTACTCACATATACAAGTGCACACTCATTCACACGCACACACAAACTCACACCCACTGACACACATGATCACACTCACTCACACACATACTCATGGAGACACACAAACACGTATACTTGCACACAGATACGTTGGGAGATAAATGAGATCTGTGTGGATTGATCGATGCGATATGGAGAGTGGATGGTTCAATTTATTCTATGGAGGGATAAAAAGATGGTTGAATGTATTGTGTAGGGAGCTCTTCAGGGACAGTGCTGAGCTGAGCATTGCAGTGCTCTGTGCCAATTAAAGACATGTACCCACTCTTCATTTGACAGCATCTTGGCCTCTCCTTGTCGAGCGGAATATTAAAGCTCTCTATCGATTGAAGTCAAACTATTATAAATCTCTCAGGCAGCTTGAGCTGTGCTCTGGTTTGTACAGGAAATAATGAGGAGCAGGACTCACTGGCAAGCCTTCTGCACACAGCTCTCCTCCGAAAACACCAATCTCCCCCCAAACTCCCCAAGGCAATGTGAACGCTGAATTCACTTGGAAAGGCTCATTTACTCTCTCTGAGCCTGCAAGTGGTTGGTTCAATGTTTTGGAACAAAAACTATAAATTGCCTGCCTCATTCTCTGTCGCAATCCTGGGGCTCTAGGCTAATCACAGATTCTTACAATAATGGAGTAGTTACATCACAGAGAGAGGCCTTTCAACCCGTCATGCCCTGCTGGCTCTCTGCAAGAACAATGCAGTTCGTCCCACTCCCCTGCTCATTCCCTAAAGTGTGCTTGTGTGGGGTGCACACGTATGCATTGCTGTGTTTGTGGTATGTGTATACATACATATGTACATATCTGCATACCACCCCTCATATGTCACCATTTGACCAACCATATAGCTCCCATATATCACACTGACCAGCCATATGGCTCCCATATATCACAGTGACCAGCCATATAGCTCCCATATATCACACTGACCAGCCATACAGCTCCCATATATCACACTGACCAGCCATACAGTTTCCATATATCACAATGGCCAGCTATATTACTCCCATATATCATACTGATTAGCCATATAGCTCTCATATATCACACCAAGCAGCCATACAGCTCCCATATATCACACTGACCAGTCATACAGCTTCCATATATCACAATGACCAGCTATATTACTCCCATATATCACACTGATTAGTCATACAGCTCTCAGATATAACACCGACCAGCCATACAGCTCCCATATATCACACTGATCAGCCATACAGCTCCCATATATAATGGTACAAATCGTTCCCATATATCACACTGACTGGTCCATATAGCTCCCATAAATCATAGTGACCAGCTACATAACTCCCATATATCAGACTGACCAGCCATAGGGCTCCCGTATATCACAATGACCAGCTATATTATTCCCATATATCACACTAACTAGCCATACAGCTCCCATATATCACATTGACTGGTCCATATAGCTCTCATATATCACAGCGATCAGCCATGCCACCCCATATATCACACCAACCAGGCATACCATTCCCATATATCACACTGGCCAGCTATATAACTCCCATATATAACATTGACCAGACATACAGCTCCCATATATCACACTGGCCAGCTGTGCTCATCCTGCTCAGGCTGTGCCAAGGTCATGTACACAAGTTCCGTGCCTGAGATGCAGAGGGATCTGGGTGTCCTAGTGCACAAGTCACAAAAGGCTAGTATGCAGGTAAAGAAAGTAATTAAGGGGTTATGCTTCAGTTACACAGGGCATTGGTGAGACCACATCTGGGGTACTGTGTAGAGTATTGGTCTCCTTATTTAAGGAAGGATGTAAATTCACTGGCAGCAGTTCAGAGATTTACTAGTGCCATGACAAAGGATTATTGCCCCAAATTACTTATGGATATATTGAAATTTTAAGTAAGACAGCTTTTTTTTTAAAAAAGGACATACAAGCAAAAGCTGGCTGAGACTGTCAAGTTACCACTTGCTGAAAAATTCCTAAATGGATTGCACCTCAGCCAACTAGTCCTGAGAGAATGGAATGTCACGCCTAAAAGGAAGAGATGCAATGCAAAAAAAAACTGGTTACCAGCTTAGCAGAGACCATCCCCTGTTGAGTTATATCCCAGGCTGTGGAAATGATCTGAGTTGAAAGAAAGCAGTTTCTGGGTGAAAGACGCATTTGTTTTTCCCTTCCAGGAACACACAAGGAAAGGGGTTAAAAGCCAACTGTAGCCCTGGTCTCTGTGCGCTAGTTTTGGTGTTCTGTTCTGTTCTGGTGCTAGTGCGTGCTGTGAAGATCACAGCTGAAGAACATTAATTAGGCATCCCTGCGCTTGCAGGTAAAAGGTCTCTCTCTCCAGTTGCTGGAAGCAAGTCACAAGTCAGCAAAGCTACAGTCGTAAAAGGGAACAGGACATCTCCTTTCAGCTAAACCCCGCAGAACCAAGAATCTGCAAACCAGCTGCTCAACTGCCAAATCCAGCGCCACTGGAATCATCCAACTTAATGGCCACAACATTTCACCATCTGCTCCTCATGGACAAGCCAAAGACTGATCCATAAATCTTTTTAATGTTTAATTTTGGATTCACTTCTAATCTGTGTGCACTTTTAATATTTTTCCTCATGTTTTAGTGACGGACAAACTTGCTCTTTCTTTGATTCAAGAAAGCCTGGTTTAAATTGGATCCTTTTAAGACATAAGTACACTTGGACTGGGAAAAGGTATCCCCGAGGGAAGGGGTCATTTTAAAATCAACCTTGTTGTGACCGACTGAGGGGGTTGAATAAAGAAGGGGAGCCTGCTCTTTCCTCCTTACCCAGGAGCATAACAAATTGTGGCGGTGGGGGGGGGGGGGGGGGGGGGGGGGGGGGGGTAGTGGCGGGGGTGGAGGGGGGGGGTGGTCCTGTTTGGGAAGTTAGCAAATTGGGGGAACCTCGTCTGGGAACCGGTCGTAACACCAGACCAATACCTGGATTTGTCGGATTGTTGGACAGGTTGGGCTTCTTTCCATTGGAGTTTAGAATAGCAAGAGGTAACTTGATTGAAACATATAAGATCCCGAGGGATTTTGACAGGGTGGATGTGGAGAGATTGTTTCCTCTTGTGGGAGAATCTAGAACTAGGGGGGGGGGGCGGTCATTGTTAAAAATAAGGGGTCACTCATTTAAGACAGAGATGAGGAGAAATCTTTCTCTCAGAGAGTCTTGAGTCTTTGGAACTCTCTCCCTCAAAAGGCGGTGGAAGCAGAGCCTTTGAATATTCTTAAGGCCGAGGGTGGATGGATTCTCGACAGGCAAAGGGGGGGGTGAGAGGTTATCGGGGAGTCGACGGGAATGTGGGGGCTGAGGGTTGCAGTCAGACCAGCCACCATCTCACTGAGTGGCGGAGCAGGCTGGAGGGGCCGAGTGGCCTCACTCCTGCTCCTGCTGCGTATGTAGGCGTGGCGCTGAAGGACGCACTGCGGCCTGTGAGGTTTCAATTGTCAAAGGCACCACATCATGGAACACCGACACTTTTACAAATGGCCACCTTGTAATTACATCCTCCCACCAACGGCGGCGCAACAGCTCCACGGCTAGCCAGAGGAACGGCGCGAAGGGCTATTTACATTGATATCGTGCCTACAAATGTAGTAAAACATCCCAACGCACTTCACAGGGAGCGTTAACAAACAGCAGTTGACACCGAGCCACATAAGGAGGCATTAATAGTTTATGTAAAGTGAAATCACGATGAGCTGGACTCGGACGAGACAAAATTCCAATTATGTCGGAGTCATCAGGCGCTCCCGTCAGCAGGATGTCAAATCCCAAAGAACGCAACTGCTGCAACTCCTCACCGGTCACTCCGGACGACCCAAACCTGGTCGCCGCCTGTCAAATGACCGCGCCGACCAATCAGAGCGGAGTCAGGCCGCACGCGAGCAGGCAAGTCCTGGCGCCCTGAGCGGGCTGTCGTTTGGCATCGCGGTCTCCCTGAGGCGGGGGCCGGCGAGCCCGACTAATGGTGAAGAGTCACACGGGCTCCAAATGTTTGACTCTCGTCTTCCCCTCCTCTCCACCAGAGGACCATCAAGACCCGCCGAGTCTCTGTCCGGCTATTTTTGTTTTCGCTGTAGAGAATTTTAAAAGCGCCGTCGGTCAGAGAGAGGGCGCAGTCGAAACAGCGAGCCGGGAAGCCGCGGAGCGAGGTGGACCACAGCACCTAAAACACATGGGCAAAAGAGCTGAACTCCCCGAGGTGAGGTGAGAGTGACTGCCCTTGACATCAAGGCCGCAATTGACCGAGTGTGGCATCAAGGAGCCCTAGCAAAACTGGAGCCAATGAGAATCAGGGGAAAACTCTCCGCTGGTTGGAGTCATACCTAGCACAAAGGAAGATGGTTGTGGTTGTTGGAGGTCAGTTATCTCAGCTCCAGGACATCACTGCAGGAGTTCCTCAGGGTAGTGTCCTCGGCCCAGCCATCTTCAGCTGCTTCATCAATGACCATCCTTCCATCATAAGGTCAGAAGTGGGGATGTTCACTGATGATTGCACAATGTTCAGCACCATTCACAACTCCTCAGATACTGAAGCAGTCCCTGTGCAAAGACAGCAAGACCTGGACAATATCCAGGCCTGGGCTGACAAGTGGCAAGTAACATTCCCACCACACAAGTGTCAGGCAATGGCCATCTCCAACAAGAGAGAATCTAACCATCGCCCATTGATGTTCAATGGCATTACCATCACTGAATCCCCCACTATCAACATCCTGGGGGTTACCATTGACCAGAAACTGAACTGGACCAGCCATATAAATACTGTGGCGACAAGAGCAAGGCAGAGACTAGGAATCCTGCAGTGAGTAACTCACCTCCTGACTCCCCAAAGCCTGTCCACCATCTACAAGGCACAAGTCAGGAGTGTGATGGGATACTCCCCACTTGCCTGGATGAGTGCAGCTCCCACAACACTCAAGAAGTTCGACACCATCCAGGACAAAGCAGCCCCGCTTGATTGGCACCCCATCCACAAACATTCACTCCCTCCACCACCGACGCACAGTAGCAGCAGTGTGTGTACCATCTACAAGATGCACTACAGGGATTCACCAAGGTTTCGTAGACAGCACCTTCCAAACCCACGGCCACTACCACCTAGAAGGACAAGGGCAGCAGACACATGGGGGAACACCACCACCTGCAAGTTCCTCTCCAAGTCACTCACCATCCTGACTTGGAAATATATCGGCCGTTCCTTCACTGTCGCTGGGTCACAATCCTGGAACTCCCTCCCTAACAGCACGGTGGGTGTACCTACACCACAGGGTCTGCAGCGGCTCAAGAAGGCAGCTCACCACCACCTTCTCAAGGGGGCAATTAGGGATGGGCAATAAATGCTGGGCCCAGCCAGCGACGCCCCATCCCGTGAATGGATTTTTAAAAAGTTTGACGTATGACCATATGAGAACACATGAACATAACGAGTTAGGAGCGGGAGTGAGGCCACTCGGCCCCTCGAGCCTGCTCCCCCATCCAATAAGGTCACGGCTGATCTGACCGGGGCCTCGACTCCACATTCTCGCCTACCATCCCCCCTCCTCCTCCCACCCCCACATCGCCTTTCACCCCCTTGCTCATCAAGTATCTACCCACCTCTGCCTTGTGGGATCTCCTGCACCGGATACATTGAAGGCTGTGGGGTTAGAGAGACTTTGGGTCTCTCGGGGGGTGAAGGGATGTGGGGGAGCAGGCGGTAAACGGAGCCCAAGATCAGCCAAAGAATGGCAGCACAGGTTCGACGGGCCGAATGTCCGACTCCTGCTCCCATTTCCTATCCTCTTATTCCGACCGCTGACCAACAGTTTCGCCAAAAAGGCCGGTTTTAAGGAGTGCCTTAAAAGGGAGGGGAGAGAGGTAGAGAGGAGGAGAGGTTTAAGGAGGGAATTCCAGAGCTTAGGACCACCTTCCCACCCCACCCCCCCCACCCTCCCAAGACAGCTGAAGGCCCAGCCACCCAATAGCGGAGCAATGGAAATCCGGGGAAGCTCGAGAAGCCGGAATTGGTGGAGCGCAGAGATCTCGGAGCTCCGTAGGGGCTGGGGAAGGTTACCGAGACGGTGGTGGGGGGGGGGGGGGGGGGGGGGGGGGGTGAGATTTCGGGGGGATTTGTTGGGCAGGGGGAAGGGGGGATGGGGAGGAGGATATGGAGGTAGGGAGGGGCTGAAGCCACGGGTTTTAAAAGCTAGGATGGGCATTTCAAAAGCGAGGCACGGCCAGACTGGGAACCAAGGTCCGGTGGGTCAAAGCGTGGTGGGGGTGTGGGCAGGCGATGGGTGAACGGGGCTCGCTGCCCCACTCAGGCAGCAGAATTCCGGGTGCCCTCAAGTTCACGGAGGGCAGGAGCGTGGGGAGGCCCCGCTGCCAGGGGTGCATTGGAATGGCCCAGAGGTGACGGGGGTGGGGGTGGGGGTGGGGGGGGCGTGCGGGGAAGGGGGTTTCGGCAGCAGAGGGGCTGAGGCCGTGGAGGAGGGGGGGGGTGGTGGGGGGAGGCCGGGCACTGTTACAGGGGGTGGGGAGTCGGCGGCTGTGGTAGCTAAGCGGTCAGAGGCTCATCTCGGGGTTCAAGCAGGCACGGTGGGTGCGAACACCCTCGGAGAGTTGCCCGGGGTGGGGGGGGGTGTGGGGGGGGGGTGGGGGGTGTGGGGGGGGGGGGTGGGGGCGGGGGGCGGTGGGGCGATGGAGTTGGCGCTGCCTGGCGAGGGCAGATTGCGGTAATGTGGGCGCTCGATCTCGAGGGATGACAAAAATACCTGGCCACATTTCTACGCGGACTGAAGAAAGGCCAATTATTTTTTTAGAAATACCAGTTGATTAATTCGCTTTTTGTTCATGATAAATCGTGTGCAGTAAAATAAGCTTTTACGAAAAAGTCAGGGCACATGGAGCTGTATAGACTGCGCTAAGACAGATTTCTCCCTCAGAGTTACCTGTTCTAAGCTCACTGCACCCTTCAGTGTTGTTCCTCCCCCCAGCATTTATCTAATTCCTTCTTAAATGTTGTGACTGACTCCACTGAAGTGGCCTCTTCTGGTAATATCCTCCATCTTGTAATAATCCTCAGAGTGCAAACATTGGCTCTATATTCCAGCTCTGCACTTGCAGCCCTAATCCCCAGTTAATGTCTCCAGGTGCTGGATTCACCGGCCACTGGAAATAATCCTCCGCTACTATCTTCTCAAGCCTCCCTTGATAATGCTGCATTGGAAATCTGGATTAGCCAGGTGCAAAATGCACACTGAGAGGAGGAGAGGATTGTCCGACATCAGTTCAAGCTTTCTGGATCTCGGCCTGAACCAACATTAATTATTTGAATTTTGAGACGCCGCACAGTTCTGGCAGAAACTCAC
>JANJGN010003050.1:0-2500 GCA_026770705.1 Isurus oxyrinchus
AGTGAGTGAGAGAGTGTGTGTGAGTGAGTGAGTGAGTGAGTGAGTGAGTGAGTGTGTGTGTAAGTGAGTGAGTGAGTGAGATAGTGTGTGAGTGAGTGTGTGAGTGAGTGAGTAAGAGAGTGTTTGTGTGAGTGAGAGAGTGAGTGAGAGAGTGTGTGTGTGAGTGAGTGAGTGAGTGAGAGTGTGTGCGTGAGTGTGTGAGTGAGTGAGTGAGTGAGTGTGCGTGTGAGTGAGTGTTTGAGTGAGTGACTGTGTGAGTGAGTGAGTGAATGAGAGAGTGTGTGTGTGTGAGTGAGTGAGTGTGAGGGAGAGTGAGTGAGTGAGAGAGAGTGTATGTGTGAGTGAGTGTGTGAGTGAGTGAGTGAGAGAGTGTATGTGTGAGTGAGTGAGAGAGTGTGTGTGAGTGAGTGTGTGTGAGTGAGTGTATGAGTGATTGAGTGAGAGAGTGTGTGTGTGAGTGAGAGAGTGTATGTGTGTGAGTGAGTGCGTGAAAGAGTGTGTGTGTAAGTGAGTGTGTGAGTGAGTGAGCGAGTGTGTGTGTGTGTGAGAGAGTGTGTGTGTATGAGTGAGTTTGTGAGTGAGTGAGTGAGTGAGTGAGTGAGAGAGAGTGTGTGAGTGAGTGAGTGTGTGAGTGAGCGAGTGAGAGAGTGAGAGAGTGAGAGAGTGTGTTTGTGTGAGTGAGTGTGTGTGAGTGAGTGAGTGAGAGTGTGAGTGAGTGAGTGAGAGAGTGTGTGTGAGTGCGTGAGTGAGTGAGAGAGTGTGTGTGTGTGTGAGTGAGTGAGTGAGTGAGTGTGTGACTGAGTGAGTGAGTGTGTGTGTGAGTGATTGAGAAAGTGTGTGTGTGTGAGTGAGTGAGTGAGAGAGTGTGTGTGTGAGTGTGTGGTGTGTGAGAGTGAGAGAGTATGTGTGTGAGTGAGTGAGTGAGTGAGAGAGTGTGTGTGAGTGAGTGAGTGAGAGTGTGTGCGTGAGTGTGTGAGTGAGTGAGTGAGAGAGTGTGCGTGTGAGTGAGTGTGTGAGTGAGTGACTGTGTGAGTGAGTGAGTGAATGAGAGAGTGTGTGAGTGTGAGTGAGTGAGTGTGAGGAGAGTGAGTGAGTGAGAGAGAGTGTATGTGTGAGTGAGTGTGTGAGTGAGTGAGTGAGAGAGTGTATGTGTGTGAGTGAGAGAGTGTGTGTGAGTGAGTGTATGAGTGATTGAGTGAGAGAGTGTGTGTGTGAGTGAGTGAGTGTGTGTGTGTGAGTGAGTGAGTGAAAGAGTGTGTGTGTAAGTGAGTGTGTGAGTGAGTGAGCGAGTGTGTGTGTGTGAGTGTGTGTGTGTGTATGAGTGAGTGTGTGAGTGAGTGAGTGAGTGAGTGAGTGAGTGAGTGAGAGAGAGTGTGTGTGTGAGTGAGTGTGTGAGTTAGCGAGTGAGAGAGTGTGTGAGTGAGTGAGTGAGTGAGAGAGTGTGTGTGAGTGTGAGTGAGTGAGTGAGTGTGAGAGCGTGTGAGTGAGTGAGTGAGTGTGTGTGTGAGTGATTGAGACAGTGTGTGTGTGAGTGAGTGAGTGAGAGATTGTGGGTGTGAGTGTGTGTGTGTGTGTAGTGAGAGAGTGTGTGTGAGTGAGTGAGAGAGTGTGTGTGTGAGTGAGTGTGAGTGAGTGTGTGAGTGAGTGTGTGAGTGAGTGAGGGAGGTGTGTGTGACTGAGTGAGAGAGTGAGTCAGAGAGTGTGTGTGTGAGTGAGTGAGAGTGTGTGTGAGTGAGTGTGTGAGTGAGTGAGTGATAGAGTGTGTGTGTGAGTGAGTGAGTGAGTGAGTGTGTGAGTGAGTGACTGTGTGAGTGAGTGAGTGAGTGAATGAGAGAGTGTGTGTGTGAGTGAGTGAGTGTGTGAGAGAGTGTGTGTGTGTGTGAGAGAGAGTGTGTGTGTGTATGAGTGAGAGTGTGAGTGAGTGAGTGAGTGAGTGAGTGAGTGAGAAAGTGTGTGAGTGAGTGAGTGAGTGAGTGAGTGAGTGAGTGAGAAAGTGTGTGTGAGTGTGTGAGTGAGTGAGTGAGAGAGTGAGAGAGTGTGTTTGTGTGAGTGAGTGTGTGTGAGTGAGTGAATGAGAGTGTGAGTGAGTGAGTGAGAGAGTGTGTGTGAGTGCATGAGTGAGTGAGAGTGTGTGTGTGTGTGAGTGAGTGAGTGAGTGTGTGAGTGAGTGAGTGAGTGTGTGTGTGAGTGACTGAGAAGTGTGTGTGTGTGAGTGAGTGAGAGGTGTGTGTGTGGTGTGTGTGTGTGTGAGAGTGAGAGAGTATGTGAGTGAGTGAGTGAGTGAGTGAGAGAGTGTGTGTGAGTGAGTGAGAGTGTGTGAGTGAGTGTGTGTGAGTAAGAGAATGTGTGAGTGAGTGAGTGAGTGAGTGTGTGTGAGTGAGGGAGGTGTGTGTGACTGAGTGAGACAGTGAGTCAGAGAGTGTGTGTGTGAGTGAGTGAGAGTGTGTGTGAGTGAGTGTGTGAGTGAGTGAGTGATAGAGTGTGTGTGTGAGTGAGTGAG
>JANJGN010003050.1:7500-10000 GCA_026770705.1 Isurus oxyrinchus
GTGTGTGTGAGTGTGTGAGTGAGTGAGTGAGAGAGTGAGAGAGTGTGTGTATGTGAGTGAGTGTGTGAGTGATTGAGTGAGTGAGAGTGTGAGTGAGTGAGTGAGAGAGTGTGTGTGAGTGCGTGAGTGACTGAGAGAGTGTGTGTGTGAGTGAGTGAGTGAGTGAGTGATTGTGAGTGAGTGTGTGAGTGAGTGAGTGAGTGTGTGTGTGTGACTGAGAAAGTGTGTGTGTGAGTGAGTGAGTGAGTGAGAGAGTGTGTGTGTGAGTGTGTGTGTGTGTGTGTGAGTGAGAGAGTATGTGTGTGAGTGAGTGAGTGAGAGAGTGTGCGTGTGAGTGAGTGAGTGAGTGAGTGAGAGAGTGTGTGAGTGAGTGTGTGTGAGTGAGTGTGTGAGTGAGTGTGTGAGTGAGTGAGTGAGAGAGGGTGTGTGTGAGTGAGGAGAGTGAGTGAGAGAGTGTGTGTGAGTGAGTGAGTGAGTGAGTGAGTGAGTGAGTGTGTGTGTAAGTGAGTGAGTGAGTGAGATAGTGTGTGAGTGATGTGTGAGTGAGTGAGTAAGAGAGTGTTTGTGTGAGTGAGAGAGTGAGTGAGAGAGTGTGTGTGTGAGTGAGTGAGTGAGTGAGAGTGTGTGCGTGAGTGTGTGAGTGAGTGAGTGAGTGAGTGTGCGTGTGAGTGAGTGTTTGAGTGAGTGACTGTGTGAGTGAGTGAGTGAATGAGAGAGTGTGTGTGTGTGAGTGAGTGAGTGTGAGGGAGAGTGAGTGAGTGAGAGAGAGTGTATGTGTGAGTGAGTGTGTGAGTGAGTGAGTGAGAGAGTGTATGTGTGAGTGAGTGAGAGAGTGTGTGTGAGTGAGTGTGTGTGAGTGAGTGTATGAGTGATTGAGTGAGAGAGTGTGTGTGTGAGTGAGAGTGTATGTTGTGTGAGTGAGTGAGTGAAAGAGTGTGTGTGTAAGTGAGTGTGTGAGTGAGTGAGCGAGTGTGTGTGTGTGTGAGAGAGTGTGTGTGTATGAGTGAGTTTGAGAGTGAGTGAGTGAGTGAGTGAGTGAGAGAGAGTGTGTGAGTGAGTGAGTGTGTGAGTGAGCGAGTGAGAGAGTGAGAGAGTGAGAGAGTGTGTTTGTGTGAGTGAGTGTGTGTGAGTGAGTGAGTGAGAGGTGTGAGTGAGTGAGTGAGAGAGTGTGTGTGAGTGCGTGAGTGAGTGAGAGAGTGTGTGTGTGTGTGAGTGAGTGAGTGAGTGAGTGTGTGACTGAGTGAGTGAGTGTGTGTGTGAGTGATTGAGAAAGTGTGTGTGTGTGAGTGAGTGAGTGAGAGAGTGGTGTGTGTGAGTGTGTGTGTGTGTGAGAGTGAGAGAGTATGTGTGTGAGTGAGTGAGTGAGTGAGAGAGTGTGTGTGAGTGAGTGAGTGAGAGTGTGTGCGTGAGGTGTGAGTGAGTGAGTGAGAGAGTGTGCGTGTGAGTGAGTGTGTGGAGTGAGTGACTGTGTGAGTGAGTGAACGAGAGAGTGTGTGAGTGTGAGTGAGTGAGTGTGAGGGAGAGTGAGTGAGTGAGAGAGAGTGTATGTGTGAGTGAGTGTGTGAGTGAGTGAGTGAGAGAGTGTATGTGTGAGTGAGTGAGAGAGTGTGTGTGAGTGAGTGTATGAGTGATTGAGTGAGAGAGTGTGTGTGTGAGTGAGTGAGTGTGTGTGTGTGAGTGAGTGAGTGAAAGAGTGTGTGTGTAAGTGAGTGTGTGAGTGAGTGAGCGAGTGTGTGTGTGTGAGTGTGTGTGTGTGTATGAGTGAGTGTGTGAGTGAGTGAGTGAGTGAGTGAGTGAGTGAGAGAGAGTGTGTGTGTGAGTGAGTGTGTGAGTGAGCGAGTGAGAGAGTGTGTGAGTGAGTGAGTGAGTGAGAGAGTGTGTGTGAGTGTGAGTGAGTGAGTGAGTGTGAGAGCGTGTGAGTGAGTGAGTGAGTGTGTGTGTGAGTGATTGAGACAGTGTGTGTGTGAGTGAGTGAGTGAGAGATTGTGGGTGTGAGTGTGTGTGTGTGTGTGAGTGAGAGAGTGTGTGTGAGTGAGTGAGAGAGTGTGTGTGTGAGTGAGTGTGAGTGAGTGTGTGAGTGAGTGTGTGAGTGAGTGAGGGAGGTGTGTGTGACTGAGTGAGAGAGTGAGTCAGAGAGTGTGTGTGTGAGTGAGTGAGAGTGTGTGTGAGTGAGTGTCTGAGTGAGTGAGTGATAGAGTGTGTGTGTGAGTGAGTGAGTGAGTGAGTGTGTGAGTGAGTGACTGTGTGAGTGAGTGAGTGAGTGAATGAGAGAGTGTGTGTGTGAGTGAGTGAGTGTGTGAGAGAGTGTGTGTGTGTGTGAGAGAGAGTGTGTGTGTGTATGAGTGAGAGTGTGAGTGAGTGAGTGAGTGAGTGAGTGAGTGAGAAAGTGTGTGAGTGAGTGAGTGAGTGAGTGAGTGAGTGAGAAAGTGTGTGTGAGTGTGTGAGTGAGTGAGTGAGAGAGTGAGAGAGTGTGTTTGTGTGAGTGAGTGTGTGTGAGTGA
>JANJGN010003051.1:0-7500 GCA_026770705.1 Isurus oxyrinchus
CAGATCGGTGCCGCCCCGTACATCTCCCCGACGCACTGAAGCTTTCCCTGTCCTTCCCCACAGCTTCCCTCGCTCTCCCTTCTCAATTTACTCAACAACAATAATCCCCAAAGGCAGAATGCGGTGTCAGCCACGTCATGTACACTGTCACAGTCCACTTTCTCCTGCAGCCCCTACCATTCCCATCCTCCTGTTCATGTCCCCTCCCTCACCCCCCTCCCTCCCTATCTCTGTAACCTCCTCCAGCCCCTACAATTCTCATCCTCCTGTTCAAATCCCTCCCTCACCCCCCTCCCTCCCTATCTCTGTAACCTCCTCCAGCCCCTACAATTCTCATCCTCCTTTTCAAATCCCTCCCTCACTCCCCCTCCCTCCCTATCGCTGTAACCTCCTCCAGCCCCTACAATTCTCATCCTCCTGTTCAAATCCCTCCCTCACCCCCTCCCTCCCTATCTTTGTAACCTCCTCCAGCCCCTACAATTCTCATCCTCCTGTTCAAATCCCTCCCTCACCCCCTCCCTCCCTATCTCTGTAACCTCCTCCAGCCCCTACCATTCTCATCCTCCTGTTCAAATCCCTCCCTCACACCCCTCCCTCCCTATCTCTGTAACCTCCTCCAGCCCCTACAATTCTCATCATCCGGTTCAAATCCCTCCCTCACCCCCCTCCCTCCCTATCTCTGTAACCTCCTCCAGACCCTCCAATTCTCATCCTCCTGTTCAAATCCCTCCCTCACCCCCTCCCTCCCTATCTCTGTAACCTCCTCCAGCCCCTACAATTCTCATCCTCCTGTTCAAATCCCTCCCTCACCCCCTCCCTCCCTATCTCTGTAATCTCCTCCAGCACCTACAATTCACATCCTCCTGTTCAAATCCCTCCCTCACCCCCTCCCTCCCTATCTCTGTAACCTCCTCCAGCCCCTACCATTCTCATCCTCCTGTTCAAATCCCTCCCTCACCCCCCTCCCTCCCTATCTCTGTAACCTCCTCCAGCCCCTACAATTCTCATCCTCCTGTTCAAATCCCTCCCTCACCCCCTCCCTCCCTATCTCTGTAACCTCCTCCCGCCCCTACAATTCTCATCCTCCTGTTCCAATCCCTCCCTCACCCCCTCCCTCCCTCCCTATCTCTGGAACCTCCTCCAGCCCCTACAATTCTCATCCTCCGGTTCAAATCCCTCCCTCACCCCCTCCCTCCATATTACTGTAACCTCCTCCAGCCCCTACAATTCTCATCCTCCTGTTCAAATCCCACCCTCACCCCCTCCCTCCCTATCTCTGTAATCTCCTCCAGCCCCTACAATTCTCATCCTCCTGTTCATGTCCCTCCCTCGCCCCCCTCCCTCCCTATCTCTGTAACCTCCTCCAGCCCCTACAATTCTCATCCTCCTGTTCAAATCCCTCCCTCACACACCCTCCCCCTATCTCTGTAACCTCCTCCAGCCCCTACAATTCTCATCCTCCTGTTCAAATCCCTCCCTCACACACCCTCCCCCTCCCTATCTCTGTAACCTCCTCCAGCCCCTCCAATTCTAATAGAGCCACAGAACAGCTGCAGAAGGAGGCCATTTGTTCTATCATGTCTGCACCAGCCTGAAAGAGGAATAAGGAACTAGCCGCTCATTTAAATCCCACTCCCTCCCAAATGGCCCACAGTCTCACAGGTCACAGCGCTTCAGGTTCAGATTCCGGTACTGTTGACATGAGTCGATTGTTTCTGCCTCCACCACTGTACTTGGGCAGTGATTTCCAGATACTCACCACCGTCTGGGTGAAAAGCTTTCTCATCACCTCCTCTCTAATATTGAAACATAGAAACTAGGAGCAGGAGGAGGCCATTCAGCCCCTCGAGCCTGCTCCCCCATTCTTTATGATCATGGCTGATCATCCAACTCAATAGCCTGCTCCTGCTTTCTCCCCCATACCCTTTGATCCCTTTTGCCACCAAGAGCTATATCCAACTCCGTCTTGGAAACACACAATGCTTTGGCCTCAACTACTTTCTGTGGTAGTGAATTCCACAGACTCACCACTCTCCGGGTGAAGACATTTCTCCTCATCTCAGTCCTCAATGGTCTATCCCATATCCTCAGACTGTGACCCCCCCCCCACCCACCTCTGGTTCTGGACTCCCCCACCATCGGGAACATACTTCCTGCATCAACCTTGTCTAGTCCTGTTAGAATTTTATAGGTTTCTATGAGATCCCCCCTCATTCCTCTGAACTCCAGCGAATATAATCCTAATCGACTCCATCTCTCCTCAAATGTCAGTCCCTCCATCCCAGGAATCAGTCTGGTAAACCTTCGCTGCACTCCCTCTATAGCAAGTACATCCTTCCGCAGATAAGGAATCAGTCTGGTAAACCTTCGCTGCTCTCCCTCTATAGCAAGTACATCCTTCCTCAGATAAGGAATCAGTCTGGTAAACCTTCGCTGCTCTCCCTCTATAGCAAGTACATCCTTCCTCAGATAAGGTATCAGTCTGGTAAACCTTCGCTACACTCCCTCTATAGCAAGTACATCCTTCCTCAGATAAGGAATCAGTCTGGTAAACCTTCGCTACACTCCTGCTATAGCAAGTACATCCTTCCTCAGATAAGGAATCAGTCTGGTAAACCTTCGCTACACTCCCTCTATAGCAAGTACATCCTTCCTCAGATAAGGTGACCAAAGCTGTACACAATATTCCAGGTGTTGTCTCACCAAGGCCCTGTATAATTGTAGCAAGACATCCCTGCTCCTGTACTCGAATCCTCTGGCTATGAATGCCAACATACCATTTGCCTTCTTTACCACCTGCTACACCAGCATGCTTACCTTCAGCGACTGGTGTACAAGGACACCCAGGTCTCGTTGCACATTCCCCTCTCTCAATTTATAGCCATTCACATAATAATCTGCCTTCCTGTCTTTGCTACCAGAATGGATAACCTCACATTTATCCACATTATACTGCATCTGCCATGCATTTGCCCACTCACTCTTGTCCGAATCCTTCTAACAACACCTTAAATCTACACCCTCACCTAGTGATTGACCCCTCAGCTCAGTGTGATGAAAGTATAATCATTGCCATAATATTTTCCCGGTTTATTGTGAAGTCGGTTTATGGGGGTAAGTATAGTTGGGTCTGTCTGTGTGTGACTTCATTACAATTGGATTCAAGTGGACTGGAAGATTAAAATCATCATAAGAAGCTAGGTGCTCGACATGCTAATGAATAACCATGGATGCTGTCTTAGCGTGTAAGGTGTGAAGGGGATTTTTAGATAAATGAACAGATTTGGAGTTCAAAGGGACCTTAGTCTGTTTACCACTTGCCAGAGAAGCAAGACTAAGGAATGTGTGTATTTTTCCCAAAGGTTACTGACAATATATTGGCAACGTGAAAGCTTTTTGTATTATGAAGAAGATACAGTTTCAGAGGCATATGGAACACTAGAATTCACATATTAAAAAGAGATAAACATACAAAAAGGAGAATGAAAGGCTATGTGGGAGAAGGGCCATGAAAGATCTAACAAGAGTGTGTGAAATAGTCTTTATGAAGCCTCCAGCATTTGTGCATAAATCTGCCATCTAACGAAACTGTAGGTAGAGGGAAAACCACTTGGAATTCTGCTTTCCAGGGTATTGTGTTAACTGAGTTTGTTTTAAATCCAGCATCTATTTTGGACTGTTGCCTTAAAGGGTGTGTAACTGGGAGTCAGGTTAATCGGGAATTTTAGAAGCTATTGTCGTAGTAAGTAGTTGTAGACTTATGTATGTGCTTGAAATCTTTTATATTTGGTTAATAAATGTTTTAATTTAATTTTTAAAACCCCCTAAAGGTCTTGGTGGACGTATTACTTCTGAATTCAGTGCGCACGTCTCGTAATAAATACAAATTGCAAAACTGTCGTGAGGTGCAACCGAGTTTCCTCTCGTGTACTTGGTCTGGCCGGCACACATCTTCTACCATATCGTAACTTCGGGGAAACAAGTCTTGCCTGTCTACCCTATCTAGGCCCCTCGTAATTTTGTACACCTCAGTTAGGCCTCCCCTCAGCCTCCCCTCGGTTCAAAGGTAAATAACCCCAGCCTATCCAATCTCTCCAGGCCCAAGCCCTGGCAACATTCTTATCCATCTCCTCTGCACTCCCTCCAGGGCAACTACATCCTTCCTGTAATGTGGTGACTGGAACTGTACAAACAATTCCAGCTGTGGCCTAACCAGCGTTTTGTACAATTCCACCATTACACACGAGCCAGGAGCAGGAGTCGACCACTCGGCCCCTCTAACCTGTTTCCCCCCAGTCAATAAGATCGTGGCTGATCCGATTGTCAACTCAACCCCACATTCCCGATAACCTTTCACCCCCTTGTGAATCCAGAATCTACCCACCCCAGCCTTAAAAATATTCAAAGGCTCTGCTTCCACCTCCTGTTGAGGGAGAGAGTTCCAAAGACTCACCCCCCTCGGAGAGAGAACATTTCCCCTCTTCTCTGTCCTAAATGGGCCACCCCTTATTTTTAAACAGTGACCCCCCCCCCCTCCCCCACCTCGTTCTAGATTCTCCCACAAGAGGAAACCTCCTCTCCACATCCCCCCTATCCAAGACCCCTCAGGATCTTAAAGGTTTCAATCGAGAGGCCTGTCACTCTTCTAAACTCCAGCGGATACGAGCCTAACCTGTCCGACCTTCCCTCATAAAACAGGCCGCGCATTCCTGGTGTTAGTCTGGTCAAACCTTCTCTGAACTGCTCCCAACGCATTTACATCCTTCCTTAAATAAGGAGACCAGTACTGTCCACAAACTCCAGATGTGGCCTCACCAGTGCCCTGTACAACTGAAGCATAACCTCCCTACTTTTGTATTCAATTCCCCCTCACAATAAATGATAATATTCTATTAGCTTCCTAACTACTCGCTGTACCTGCACACTAACCTTTTGTGATTCATACACTAGGACACCCAGATCCCTCTGTACCTCAGAGCTCTGCAATCTCTCACCATTTAGATAATACTCTGCACACTAACCTTTTGTGATTCATGCACTAGGACACCCAGATCCCTCTGTACCTCAGAGCTCTGCAATCTCTCCCCATTTAGATAATACTCTGCACACTAACCTTTTGTGACTCATACACTAGGACACCCAGATCCCTCTCTACCTCAGAGCTCTGCAATCTCTCACCATTTAGATAATACTCTTCACACTAACCTTTTGTGACTCATACACTAGGACACCCAGATCCCTCTGCACCTCAGAGCTCTGCAATCTCTCACCATTTAGATAATACTCTGCACACTAACCTTTTGTGACTCATGCACTAGGACACCCAGATCCCTCTGTACCTCAGAGCTCTGCAATCTCTCACCATTTAGATAATACTCTGCACACTAACCTTTTGTGATTCATGCACTAGGACACCCAGATCCCTCTCTACCTCAGAGCTCTGCAATCTCTCACCATTTAGATAATACTCTTCACACTAACCTTTTGTGACTCATACACTAGGACACCCAGATCCCTCTGCACCTCAGAGCTCTGCAATCTCTCACCATTTAGATAATACTCTGCACACTAACCTTTTGTGACTCATGCACTAGGACACCCAGATCCCTCTGTACCTCAGAGCTCTGCAATCTCTCACCATTTAGATAATACTCTGCACACTAACCTTTTGTGATTCATACACTAGGACACCCAGATCCCTCTGCCCCTCAGAGCTCTGCAATCTCTCACCATTTAGATAATACTCTGCACACTAACCTTTTGTGACTCATACACTAGGACACCCAGATCCCTCTGCACCTCAGAGCTCTGCAATCTCTCACCATTTAGATAATACTCTGCACACTAACCTTTTGTGATTCATACACTAGGACACCCAGATCCCTCTGTACCTCAGAGCTCTGCAATCTCTCACCATTTAGATAACACTCTGCACACTAACCTTTTGTGACTCATGCACTAGAACACCCAGATCCCTCTGCATCTCAGAGCTCTGCAATCTCTCACCATTTAGATAATACTCTGCACACTAACCTTTTGTGACTCATGCACTAGGACACCCAGATCCCTCTGCACCTCAGAGCTCTGCAATCTCTCACCATTTAGATAATACTCTGCACACTAACCTTTTGTGATTCATGCACTAGGACACCCAGATCCCTCTGTACCTCAGAGCTCTGCAATCTCTCACCATTTAGATAATAAGCTTCTCTTATATTCTGCCTGCCGAAATGGACAATTTCACATCTGCCCACACTATGCTCCACTTGCCAGATCTTTGCCCACCCCATTTAACCTGCCGGTATCTTTTTGTCGCCTCCTTACGTCCTCTTCATATCTTACTTTCCTACCCTATCTTTGTGTCATCAGCGAATTTAGCAGCCCGCCCCACTCATCCCTACATCCAAGTCGTTTATTTCAGTTGCAAACAGTTGAGGACCCAGCGCTGATCCCTGTGGCACAACCCTCATCATATCCCACCAACCAGACTCATTTATGCCTACTCGCTGCTTCCTGTTCGCGAACCCATCTTCTATCCACACCAAGATGTTGCCCGCTATACGATGAGCTTTTAGCTTCCGCAGTAACCTCTGATGTGGCACCTTATCAAATGCCTTCTGGAAATCTAAGTACAGCACATCCACCGGTCCCCTTTATCCACAGCACATGTGACTCCTGCAAAGAATTCGGATAAGTTGGCTACACCAGATTTTCCCTTTCACAAAACCATGTTGACTCTGCCTGGTGACCTTGAGTTTATCCAAATGCCTTGCTATAGCTTCTTTAATAATAGCTTCTAACATTTTCCCTATGACAGATGTATTCAATACCTCACCCAATAATGGAAATTTTTGTGCCAGCTCCAAATTTCCCAATCAAGTCTCCCACAGTTAAGTCTAAATTGTTAATAGATACAACAGTCAGAAAGGGCTCCAACACTGAGCCCTGTGGAACATCGCTGGAAACCGTTTCCCATTCACAAAAGCATCCATCGGCCATTACCCTTTGTTTCCTGTCACTGAGCCAATTTTGGGACCAATGTGCCACCTTCCCCTGTATCCCATGGGATCTCACGTCCCTGACCAGCCTGCCGTGTGGCACCTTGTCAAATGCCTTACTGAAATCCATGTAGACAACATCCACTGCACCACCCTCATCAATCCTCCTTGTTACTTCCTCAAAACATTAGATTAATGTAATTCCTCCTGTTCAAATCCCTCCCACAGCCCCTCACCCCTGCCCCTCCCTATCCCTGCACCTCCTCCAACCTCTACAATCATCATCCTCCTATTCAAATCCCTTCCCGCAGCCCCTCCCTCCCTATCTCTGTAACCTCCTCCAGCCCCTACAATTCTCATCCTCCTGTACAAATCCCTCCCTCACCCCCCTCCCTCCCTATCTCTGTCACCTCCTCCAGCCCCTACAATTCTCATCCTCCTGTTCAAATCCCTCCCTCCCTCCCTATCTCTGGAATCTCCTACAACTCTCCGAGATCGCTAC
>JANJGN010003051.1:15000-35000 GCA_026770705.1 Isurus oxyrinchus
GATGGATACGGAGACCGGAACTGAGATCAGTGCAGCCCCTTCAACATTCACTCCCTCCACCACCGATGCACAGTAGCAGCAGCGTGTGTACCATCTACAAGATGCACTGCAGCAACTCACCAGGCTCCTTCGACAGCACCTTCCAAACCCACGACCACTACCATCTAGAAGGACAAGGGCAGCAGACACATGGGAACACCATCACCTGGAAGTTCCCCTCCCAGCCCCTCACCATCCTGACTTGGAAATATATCGGCCGTTCCTTCACTGTCACTGGGTCAAAATCCTGGAACTCCCTCCCTAACAGCACTGTGGGTGTACCTACACCACACGGACAAAATCCTGGAACTCCCTCCCTAACAGCGCCGTGGGTGTACCTACACCACACGGACAACATCCTGGAACTCCCTCACTAACAGCGCCGTGGGTGTACCTACACGACACAGACAAAATCCTGGAACTCCCTCCCTAACAGCACTGTGGGGTGTACCTACACCACACGGACAAAATCCTGGAACTCCCTCCCTAACAGCGCTGTGGGTGTACCTACACCACAGGGACAAAATCCTGGAACTCCCTCCCTAACAGTGCCATGGGTGTACCTACACCACACAGACAAAATCCTGGAACTCCCTCCCTAACAGCGCCGTGGGTGTACCTACACCACACAGACAAAATCCTGGAACTCCCTCCCTAACAGCACCGTGGGTGTACCTACACCACACGGGACAAAATCCTGGAACTCCCTCCCTAACAGCGCCGTGGATGTACCTACACCACAGGGACAAAATCCTGGAACTCCCTCCCTAACAGCGCCGTGGGTGTACCAACACCACACGGACAAAATCCTGGAACTCCCTCCCTAACAGCGCCGTGGGTGTACCTACACCACACGGACAAAATCCTGGAACTCCCTCCCTAACAGCACTGTGGGTGTACCTACACTACACGGACAAAATCCTGGAACTCCCTCCCTAACAGCGCCGTGGGTGTACCTACACCACAGGGACAAAATCCTGGAACTCCCTCCCTAACAGCGCCGTGGGTGTACCTACACCACACGGACAAAATCCTGGAACTCCCTCCCTAACAGCACCGTGGGTGTACCTACACCACAGGGACAAAATCCTGGAACTCCCTCCCTAACAGCGCCGTGGGTGTACCTACACCACAGGGACAAAATCCTGGAACTCCCTCCCTAACAGCGCCGTGGGTGTACCTACACCACACGGACAAAATCCTGGAACTCCCTCCCTAACATCGCCGTGGGGTGTACCTACACCACACGGACAAAATCCTGGAACTCCCTCCCTAACAGCGCCGTGGGTGTACCTACACCACAGGGACAAAATCCTGGAACTCCCTCCCTAACAGCGCCGTGGGTGTACCTACACAACCGTACACAACCGATGGGTCAAGAAGGCTGCTCACCCACCCCCCTCCCCCGCCTTCTCGAGGGGGGAGGGTGGGTGGGGGGGGTTTCAATTGGTCATTTAAGCCCAGCTGAAGATTCTGTCAATGGACATACACTTGAAGGGTTTCCACACACAGCTGAAGCTGGGGTGGGAAATTCCGCTAGTCACTTTGAACTGTACCCCCTCCCCCACCGCCCCACAACTCCCCTTCCACCGCAGCCCTGTCTCCGGCTCTCTCCTGCCTTTCGAGAAACGGAATCAGCAGATTTTGGCTGTGTGTGTGTGGTGGGGGTGGGGGCCGGGGCGTGGAAGTTGGGGAAGTGACTCAGCAGATCCGCAAGGCCTCGGGCCTACTTGACGCAGTTTCCTCAGGATGTGGTCAGCTCACCGCTGGGGGGGCCCTGGGTCCCTTTGTGACCGCTTCTGCTCCCTCAGCCCCTCTCTCGCTCGGACCTTACCCCACACCCGCCCCAAAACCACCCCGCTCGTACCCCTCCCCCACCCCACCCGTGACACGCCAACGTCTTCCGCTGACTCGGGGAGTCCCAGGCCCCTCCCTTGACCAAGAGAGAAAGAGAGAAAGAGGGGAATCGAAAGCAGGGAAGGCCAACTCTGAGGCGATTTCCAGGAACCCGCCGGCTCTGCTCCGTCAGGGATAATTCTGCCCATCCTCCCCTCCCCCTCCCCCACCACAGCCTCCATGGGGAAGCGAGCGCCGGGGGTTGAGGGGGGCAGGGGGTGGGGGGGTCCAGTCCAGCCCCCAAAACCCAGGAGGCGGAGACCCCAGCTGACCTCCCGTTGAATGAGGCTTCCCCTCGAAACCCCCACGTCTCCAACCCCACAGCGCATCGCCGCAGGAGTCCCTCAGGGTTAGTGTCCTCGGCCCAACCACCTTCAGCTGCTTCATCCATGACCTTCCTCCCACCATAAGGTCAAGAGTGGGGATGTTCGCTGATGGTTGCACAATGTTCAGCACCATTCGCAACTCCTCAGATACTGAAGCAGCCCCATGTCCAAATGCAGCAAGACCTGGACAATATCCAGGCTCAGGGCTGACAAGTGGTGAGTAACATTCACACCACACAAGTGTCAGGCACTGACCATCTCCAACAAGAGAGAATCCAACCATCGCCCCCTTGACGTTCAATGGGCATTACCCTCACTGAATCCCCCACTATCAACTCCTGGGGGTTACCATTGACCAGACACTGAACTGGGACCAGCCATATAAACACTGTGGCTACAAGAGCAGGTCAGAGGCTGGGAATCCTGCGGAGAGTCACTCACCTCCTGACTCCCCCAAAGCCTGTCCACCATCTACAAGGCACAAGTCAGGAGTGTGATGGGATACTCCCCACTTGCCTGGATGAGTTGCAGCTCCCACAACACTCAAGAAGCTCGACACCGTCCAGGACAAAGCAGCCCCGCTTGATCGGTACCTCATCCACAAACATTCACTCCCTCCACCACCGACGCACAGTAGCAGCAGCGTGTGTACCATCTACAAGATGCACTGCAGCAACTCACCAAGGCTCCTTCGACAGCACCTTCCAAACCCACGACCACTACCATCTAGAAGGACAAGGGCAGCAAACACATGGGAACACCATCACCTGGAAGTTCCCCTCCAAGCCCCTCACCATCCTGACTTGGAAATATATCGGCCGTTCCTTCACTGTCGCTGGGTCAAAATCCTGGAACTCCCTCGCTAACAGCGCCGTGGGTGTACCTACACCACAGGGACAAAATCCTGGAACTCCCTCCCTAACAGCGCCGTGGGTGTACCTGTCCTGGGAGTGTTTGATGGGTCACTGTAGAGGGAGCTTTACTCTGCATCTAACCCAGTGCTGTACTGTCCAGGGAGTGTTTGATGGGGTCAGTGTAGAGGGAGCTTTACTCTGTATCTAACCCCGTGCTGTACCTGTCCTGGGAGAGTTTGATGGGGACAGTTGTAGAGGGAGATTTACTCTGTATCTAACCCCGTGCTGCACCTGTCCTGGGAGTGTTTGATGGGGACTGTGTAGAGGGAGGTTTACTCTGTATCTAAGCCCGTGCTGTACCTGTCCTGGGAGTGTTTGATGGGGACGGTGTAGAGGGAGCTTTACTCTGTATCTAACCCCGTGCTGTACCTGTCCTGGGAGTGTTTGATGGGGACGGTGTAGAGGGAGCTTTACTCTGTATCTAACCCCGTGCTGTACCTGTCCTGGGAGTGTTTGATGGGGTCAGTGTAGAGGGAGCTTTACTCTGTATCTAACCCCCATGCTTGCACCTGTCCTGGGAGTGTTTGATGGGGACTGTGTAGAGGGGAGATTTACTCTGTATCTAAGCCCGTGCTGTACCTGTCCTGGGAGTGTTTGATGGGGACAGCGTAGAGTGAGCTTTACTCTGAATCTCACTCCATGCTGTACCTGTCCTGGGAGTGTTTGATGGGGATGGTGTAGAGGGAGCTTTACTCTGTATCTAACCCCGTGCTGTACCTGTCCTGGAGTGTTTGATGGGGACGGTGTAGAGGGAGATTTACCCTGTATCTAACCCTGTGCTGCACCTGTCCTGGGAGTGTTTGATGGGGACAGTGTAGAGGGAGCTTTACTCTGTATCTATCCCCGTGCTGTACCTGTCCTGGGAGTGTTTGATGGGGACGGTGTAGAGAGAGCTTTACTCTGTATCTAACCCCGTGCTTGTACCTGTCCTGGGAGTGTTTGATGGGGACAGTGTAGAGAGAGCTTTACTCTGTATCTAACCCCGTGCTGTACATGTCCTGGGAGTGTTTGATGGGGACAGTGTAGAGGGAGCTTTACTCTCTATCTAACCCCGTGCTGTACCTGTCCTGGGAGTGTTTGATGGGGACAGTGTAGAGGGAGATTTACTCTGTATCTAACCCCGTGCTGGACCTGTCCTGGGAGTGTTTGATGGGGACAGTGGAGAGGGAGATTTACTCTGTATCTAACCCCGTGCTGTACCTGTCCTGGGAGTGTTTGATGGGGACAGTGTAGAGGGAGCTTAATTGTGTATCTAACCCCGTGCTGTACTGTCCTGGGAGTGTTTGATGGGTACAGTGTGGAGGGACGTTTACACTTTCCCTCTCCCTTTCTCCTGGGTCTGAATCTCCCATCCTATTCCCCTCGGTTTGTATCCGTGAACTGATTCTCAGGCTCAGACTCGCCCTCTACTGGCTGTCATTGACCAATTGACCTGGTAAGAATGATGGAATTCCACAGCATGGGGACGAGTCCATTCAGCCCCTCGTTCCCCGTGCCAGCCCTGTGAGCAGGTGATCCAATTCATTCCCCCTCCCTCCCCCTATCTCTCCAACATCTCCCTGTCAACGTTTCCCCTTCGCGTATTTACCCGATTTCCCCTTTTTGAAAATTCCGATTGAATCTGCTTCCGCCGCCCTTTCAGGCAGCGCCTTCCAGATCACACCGACTCTCTGTGTGCGAGTGTGTGTGCGTGTGTGTGAGAGAGAGCGTTTGTGCGAGGGATCATGTGCGTGAGTGTGAGATTAGGAGTGTGCGTGTCTGTGTGAGAAAGAGTGTGTGTTTGTGTGTGTGTCCGCGTGTGTGTGTGAGTGTTTGTGTGAGGGATCATGTGCGTGAGTGTGAGATTATGACTGTGTGTATGTGTGTCTGTGTGAGAGAGAGTGTGTGTTTGTGTGTGTGTGTGTGTGTGTCCGCGTGTGTGTGTGAGTGTTTGTGTGAGGGATCATGTGCGTGAGTGTGAGATTATGACTGTGTGTATGTGTGTCTGTGTGAGAGAGAGTGTGTGTTTGTGTGTGTGTGTGTGTGTGTCCGCGTGTGTGTGTGAGTGTTTGTGTGAGGGATCATGTGCGTGAGTGTGAGATTATGAGTGTGTGTATGTGTGCGTGTGTGTGAGAAAGTGTGTGTGTGAGTGTTTGTGTGAGGGATCATGTGCGTGAGTGTGAGATTATGAGTGTGTCTGTGTCTGTGTTAACGTGTTTGTGTCTGAGATTCAGCTCCTGTGCTTTTAGAGGTAACTAGAGTTATTTGTGTGACTCTGAAGTGTGAGGGAGATAGGGAATGAGTGAGAGATATGGTTCGAGAGAGAAAGGCAGATGGAGGGACAGAGAATGGCAGAGAGAGGGAGGGGGGGGGATACAGAGACAGAGAGAGAGACAGAGCGAGAGAGGGATACAGAGACAAAGAGAGACAGAGAGAGAGAAACGGTGTGTGACGGAGAGAGTGACTGAGACAGAGAGAAAGAGAGATAATGAGAGAGAATGGGAGGCAGATAGAGAGAGTGAGAGATCGAGAAATGGACAGAGAGAGAGAGACAGAGTGAGAGAGAGAGAGAGAGAGAAAGACAGAGAGAGAGAGGCACAGAGACGGAGAGAGAGAGAGAGAGAGACAGAGTGAGAGAGACAGACAGAGACGGAGGGATCGACAGAGCGAGAGAGTGCAAGACAGAGAGAGACAGACAGAGACGGAGGGATCGACAGAGCGAGAGAGAGAGCAAGACAGAGAGAGACAAACAGAGAGAAAGAGAGATCGAGACAGAGAAAGAGAGACGTGGGAGAAAGAAAGTGACAGAGAGGCAGAGAGAGAGAGAGAGAGAGAGAGAGAAAGGATGATACAGGGAGAGGGAGAGGCGGATAGAGAGAGACATAGGTTTAGAGAGAGATAGAGAGACAGAGAGAGGGAGAGACAGAGAGGGAACACAAGGTCAGAGATAATGAAAGGAGTCAGAAAAACAGAGATGATGGGAGAGAAAGGGAAACGCAGAGGGGGAGCCAGAGGGCAAGGAGCAGAGAAATCCATTGCATCAGTGACCATGAGGCAATCCTGGAACTTTCAAGATTTGATTTGAAGTTTGCTGGTGGCTTATGAAAGTTACTGTGGGGTGGGCTGGGTGTGGAGTCAGGGAGGGAGATGGGCCAAATCCCCCTCCCCACCGCAACCGCCACCCTAACCCCCCACAACCCTCAGGATCCCTCCAATATTGGGTCTGGGGGCAGCCTGTGTGAGTGAGAGAGAGAGAGAGAGAGAGAGAGAGAGAGGGAGGGAGGGAGGGAAATGGGTAAATTGCAAGACAGGCAGCAAACCAAGCGGGGATGACCTAACTTGTTAGCTCGTTGCTGAGTGAAAGATGTGTCATCACCGTCCATTAATCCGCCCATTCACACTTGCTGTATAAAGTGGGAGTCTACAACTCACACACAGACACACACACACACACACATATACAGGGAGAGACACACACACACACACACACACACACACACACATACACACGCACGCCGACAGTTCAGCAGACGCTGTGACACAGGCCACCGAGGAGCCTCGTCAAGAAGCCCCCTTACCCCCCTCTCGCTGCACCACCACTCAGAGGCAAACTCTTCACCAAGCTCGCCCAGGATGTACAGTAAGTTCCTCTGCGCTTTCCGCTCTCCCATCCCCCTTTTTCCCCCCCTCCCGCTAGTGGAGGGGTGGTGGTTGTGGGGGGGGGAAGAGCTCTCCCCTGGTCCCACTTCTCCAAAGCCAAACAGTGCCCTCCGGATCCGCTCGCTCTCTCTCTCTCTCTCTCGCGCGCCTCTCTCTCTCTCTCTCTCTCTCTTCATGTCCCCTTCCCACTCGAACTGCATCTGCTGCTTGGTGACCCAGGCGGCTGTGAATTCTCTCCTGTTTCTCACACCCCACCTCGGTTATTTGTCCAATCCCCCCTTGATTGGAAAGCTCCTTTGGAATCTGGTCCCCGTTCATCCCCCCTCTCCCTCCCCTCCACCTCCCCAGTAAACGTCTCCCCTTCGAGTACTTATCCGATTTCCCCTTTTGAAAATGCTGATTGAGTCCGCTTCCGCCGCCCTTTCCAGATCAGAACCGACTCCCCATGTTTAAAACTAACCTTTCCCCCTCTCCTCCCAACACCCCCCTCACCTCCCCCCCACCCCACCCCCGCCCCCCCACCACCGTCTTTTCCCAGTCGCCCTCAATCTGTGTGTCCCTCTGGTTCCCGACCCTCCAGCCACCGGAGACATCTTCTCCTCATCGACCCACTCCCCGATCGCAGACCCTTCCCGATTCCGAGCGCCTCGATTCGATCTCTCCCCGCCCCCCCCCCCCAACCTCCTTAACCTACTCCGCTCCGAGGACAAAGAGGACCCTCCCCCCCGGCTCCTCCCGGCCTTTCTCTCCACGTGGACTGAGGTCCCTCGTCCCTCCCTCCCTCCGAACGTTTGCGAGCCAAGAGCTGGAGGCACTTCTCCAGTCCAGACCTAACCAGCTCTTTATGGAGCATTAACCAGAAGTTCCTTCCTAATCTACTCAAGGCCCCTAGGACTAAAAACTAATATTTTCATCTGTTTCAGGGTTGTTACACAGGAACAGGAGGAGGCCCCATTCAGCCCCTTCTCGAGCCTGTTACACAGGAACAGGAGGAGGCCCATTCAGCCCCTTCTCGAGCCTGTTACACAGGAACAGGAGGAGGCCCATTCAGCCCCTTCTCGAGCCTGTTACACAGGAACAGGAGGAGGCCAATTCGGCCCCTTCTCGAGCCTGTTACACAGGAACAGGAGGAGGCCCATTCAGCCCCTCGAGCCTGTTACACAGGAACAGGAGGATCCCATTCAGCCCCTTCTCGAGCCTGTTACACAGGAACAGGAGGAGGCCCATTCAGCCCCTTCTCGAGCCTGTTACACAGGAACAGGAGGAGGCCCATTCGGCCCCTTCTCGAGCCTGTTACACAGGAACAGGAGGAGGCCCATTCAGCCCCTCGAGCCTGTTACACAGGAACAGGAGGAGGCCCATTCAGCCCCTTCTCGAGCCTGTTACACAGGAACAGGAGGAGGCCCATTCAGCCCCTTCTCGAGCCTGTTACACAGGAACAGGAGGAGGGCCATTCAGACCCTTCTCGAGCCTGTTACACAGGAACAGGAGGATCCCATTCAGCCCCTTCTCGAGCCTGTTACACAGGAACAGGAGGAGGCCCCATTCAGCCCCTTCTCGAGCCTGTTACACAGGAACAGGAGGAGGCCCATTCAGCCCCTTCTCGAGCCTGTTACACAGGAACAGGAGGAGGCCCATTCAGCCCCTTCTCGAGCCTGTTACACAGGAACAGGAGGAGGCCCATTCAGCCCCTTCTCGAGCCTGTTACACAGGAACAGGAGGAGGCCCATTCAGCCCCTTCTCGAGCCTGTTACACAGGAACAGGAGGAGGCCCCATTCAGCCCCTCCTCGAGCCTGTTACACAGGAACAGGAGGAGGACCATTCAGCCCCTTCTCGAGCCTGTTACACAGGAACAGGAGGAGGCCCATTCAGCCCTCCCTGGATTATGGAGCTCAAATCCTAGAGTATGCACATCTCCCTCCGACAGTGCAGCACTCCCTCAGTACTGGGTGAAGGGGGTTCACCCCAGGAAGTAGTGGGGGGCCTGAAGAGGGAGAGGGGATTGTCGGGACCGGTGAAACGGAGACACAAAGCTTGGATTGGGACCTCTGGAGTGTTGAGCCAATGGCCAGGAAGCTGAAATTCCAGAGTGAAGCAGCTCAGCTCCAGTGCTCATTCCTAACATTCCTTTCACCAGGGAGACACAGGGAGTGGAGACAGGAAACGGTCTAAACGTCAGCCGCTTCAGGATCTTGGCAATCTGTCATCGGTCTGAGGTTAACCAGCTATTGAATCTGTGCCCCACCCCACTCTCCCCCTCCCTCTCTATCAAATTCCCATCTCTCCCTCTCTCTCTCCCCCTCCCTCTCTATCAAATTCCCATCTCTCTCTCTCTCTCTCCCCCTCCCTCTCTATCAAATTCCCATCTCTCCCTCTCTCTCTCCCTCTCTCACTCTATCAAATTCCCATCTCTCTCTCTTTCTCTCCCTCTCTCACTCTATCAAATTCCCATCTCTCCCTCTCTCTCTCCCTCTCTCCCTCTATCAAATTCCCATCTCTCTCTCTTTCTCTCCCCCTCCCTCTCTATCAAATTCCCATCTCTCCCTCTCTCTCTCCCCCTCCCTCTCTATCAAATTCCCATCTCTCTCTCTTTCTCTCCCTCTCTCACTCTATCAAATTCCCATCTCTCTCTCTTTCTCTCCCTCTCTCACTCTATCAAATTCCCATCTCTCTCTCTTTCTCTCCCTCCCTCTCTCCCTCTCTCCCTCTATCAAATTCCCATCTCTCTCTCTCTCTCCCTCTCTCTCTCCCTCTCTCACTCTATCAAATTCCCATCTCTCTCTCTTTCTCTCCCTCCCTCTATCAAATTCCCATCTCTCTCTCTCTCTCTCTCCCGCTCTCTCTCCCTCTCTCCCTCTATCAAATTCCCATCTCTCTCTCTCTCTCTCTCCCTCTCTCTCTCCCTCTCTCCCTCTATCAAATTCCCATCTCTCTCTCTCTCTGTATCACTGTCTCGCTCTCTCTCTCTCACTCTATCAAATTCCCATCTCTCTCTCTCTCTCTGTCTCTCTCTCTCTCTGTCTCTCCCTCCCTCACTCACTCTATCAAATTCCCATCTCTCTCTCTCCCTCTCTCTCACTCTGTTGCTGCCTGTGTGTCTCTCTCTCTCTAACAAACTCTCTCTCTGTCTGTCTCGATCTCTGTCTCTCTCTAACAAACTCTCTCTCTCTCTGTCTCTCTCTCCCTCACGCACTCTAACAAATTCCCATCTCTCTCTCTCACTCTGTTGCTGCCTGTGTGTGTCTCTCTCTAACAAACTCTCTCTCTGTCTGTCTCGATCTCTGTCTCTCTAACAAACTCTCTCTCTCTCTCTCTGTCTGTCTCGATCTCTCTCTCTCTCTAACAAACTCTCTCTCTGTCTGTCTCGATCTCTGTCTCTCTAACAAACTCTCTCTCTCTGTCTGTCTCGATCTCTGTCTCTCTCTAACAAACTCTCTCTCTCTCTCTCTGTCTGTCTCGATCTCTGTCTCTCTGTCTCCCTCTCCCTCACTCTCTCTCTCTCTTTCGGTCTATCTCCCTCTCACCTTCTCCCTCTATCTCACTCTCTCTCTCTCCCCGCTCACACCTTCTGTTACTCTTTCTCTCTGTTTCCCGCTCTCTCCATTTTACACCCCCTAACCCCCCCACCTTCTCTCCCCAACTCCATCTCTCTCTTTCACTCTCTCTCTCCCTCTCCCTGTCTCCGTCCCTCCCTCTTTCCCTCGCTCACCCCTCTCTCTCTCTCTCTCTCTCACAGAGTACTGGATCAGACTGACGCTGTCGCTCCTCAGCATTAGCTCAGGATTCCTGGCATTACCGACCACAAGACGTTCTTCCGAAGCAACAGCCGGTCAGGTGGCTACAGTTTTACATGTGAAAGTCCGACAGCTGCTGGATATGTTCGTAAGTAACAGACCGTTGAGCATCGATATAGAATAATAGATAAGCGGGAGTCTGCTACAGAACGGAGCCTAATCAAGGGGCTCGGGGTGGTTTATATATAGAATAACAGATACCCGGGAGTGAGTTACAGTCTGGAATCTAATCGAGGGGTTCGGGGTGGTTTATATATAGAATAACAGATACCCGGGAGTGAGTTACAGTCTGGAATCTAATCGAGGGGTTCGGGGTGGTTTATATATAGAATAACAGATACCTGGGAGTGAGTTACAGACTGGAATCTAATCGAGGTGTTCAGGGTGGTTTATATATAGAATAACAGATACCCGGGAGTGAGTTACAGACTGGAATCTAATCGAGGGGTTCGGGGTGGTTTATATATAGAATAACAGATACCTGGGAGTGAGTTACAGACTGGAATCTAATCGAGGTGTTCAGGGTGGTTTATATATAGAATAACAGATACCCGGGAGTGAGTTACAGACTGGAATCTAATCGAGGGGTTCGGGGTGGTTTATATATAGAATAACAGATACCTGGGAGTGAGTTACAGACTGGAATCTAATTGAGGTGTTCAGGGTAGTTTATATATAGAATAACAGATACCCGGGAGTGAGTTACAGACTGGAATCTAATCGAGGGGTTCGGGGTGGTTTATATATAGAATAACAGATACCTGGGAGTGAGTTACAGACTGGAATCGAATCGAGGTGTTCAGGGTGGTTTATATATAGAATAACAGATACCCGGGAGTGAGTTACAGACTGGAATCTAATCGAGGGGTTCGGGGTGGTTTCTATAGAGAATAACAGATACCCGGGAGTGAGTTACAGACTGGAATCTAATCGAGGGGTTCGGGGTGGTTTCTATAGAGAATAACAGATACCCGGGAGTGAGTTACAGTCTGGAATCTAATCGCGGGGTTCGGGGTGGTTTATATATAGAATAACAGATACCCGGGAGTGAGTTACAGTCTGGAATTTAATCGAGGGGTTCAGGGTGGTTTATATATAGAATAACAGATACCTGGGAGGGAGTTACAGACTGGAATCTAATCGAGGGGTTCGGGGTGGTTTATATATATAATAACAGATAGGTGGGAGTGAGTTACAGACTGGAATCTAATCGAGAGGTTCGGGGGGGGTTGAAATATAAAATAACAGATACCCGGGAGTGAATTACAGACTGGAATCTAATCGAGGGGTTCGGCGTGGTTTATATATAGAATAACAGATACCCGGGAGTGAGTTACAGTCTGGAATCTAATCAAGGGGTTCGGAGAGGTTTATATATAAAATAACAGATACCCGGGAGTGAGGTACGGACTGGAATTTAATCGAGGGGTTCAGGATGCTTTATGCATAGAGTAACAGATACCCGGGAGTGAGTAACTGACTGGAATCTAATCGAGGTGTTCGGAGTGGTTTATGTATAGAATAACATATACCCGGGAATGAGTTACAGACTGGAATCTAATCGAGGGGTTTGGGGTGGTTTATATATAGAATAACAGATACCCGGGAGTGAGTTACAGACTGGAATCTAATCGAGGGGTTCGGGCTGATTTATATATAGAATAACAGATAATCGGGAGTGAGTTACAGACTGGAATCTAATCGAGGGGTTTGGGGTGGTTTATATATAGAATAACAGATACCTGGGAGTGAGTTACAGACTGGAATCTAATCGAGGGGTTTGAGGTGGTTTATATGTAGAATAACAGATACCCGGGAATGAGTTACAGACTGGAACCTAATCGAGGGGTGTGGAGGGGTATTATATATAGAATAACAGATACCCGGGCATGAGTGAGAGACTGGAATCTAATCAAGGGGTTCGGGGTGGTTTATATATAGAATAACAGATACCCGGGAGTGAGTTACAGACTGGAATCTAATCGAGAGGATCGGGGTGGTTTATATATAGAATAACAGATACCTGGGAGGGAGTTACAGACTGGAATCTAATCGAGGGGTTCAGGGTGGTCTATATATAGAATAACATATACCTGGGAGTGAGTTACGGACTGGAATTTAATCGAGGCGTTCAGGGTGGTTTATATATAGAATAACAGATAGACGGGAGTGTGTGAGAGACTGGAATCTCATCAAGGTGTTCGGGGTGGTTTGTCTATAGAATAACAGATACCCGACAGGGAGTTACAGACTGGAATCTAATCGAGGAGTTGGGGGTGGTGTATATATAGAATAACAGATACCCGGGAGTGAGTTACAAACTGGAATCTAATCATGGTGATGGGGTGGTTTATATATAGAATAACAGATACCCAGCAGTGAGCTACAGACTGGAATCTAATCGAGGCATTTGGGGTGGTTTATATATAGAATAACAGATACCCAGGAGTGAGTGAGAGACTGGAATCTAATCAAGGGGCTCGGGCTGGTTTATATATAGAATAACAGATACCCGGGAGTGAGTTACAGACTAGAATCTAATCGAGGTGTTCAGAGTGGTTTATATATAGAATAACAGATACCCGGGAGTGAGTTACAGACTGGAATCTAATCGAAGTGTTCGGAGTGGTTTATATATAAAATAACAGATACTCGGGAGTGAGTTACAGACTGGAATCTAATCGAGGGGATCGGGGTGGTTTATATATAAAATAACAGATACCCAGGAGTGAGTTACAGACTGGAATCTAATCGAGGTGTTCGGGGTGGTTTATATATAGAATAACAGATATCCGGGAGTGAGTTATAGACTGGAATCTAATCGAGGTGTTCAGAGTGGTTTATATATAGAATAACAGATACCCGGGAGTGAGTTACAGACTGGAATCTAATCGAGGGAATCAGTGGGGTTTATATATAAAATAACAGGTACCCGGGAGTGAGTTACAGACTGGATTTTAATCAAGGGGTTTGGGGTGGTTTATATATAGAATAACAGATACCCGGGAGTGAGTTACAGACTGGATTCTAATCAAGGGGTTCGGGGTGGTTTATATATAGAATAACAGATACCCGGGAGTGTGTTACAGACTGGAATCTAATCGAGGGGTTCCAGATGCTTTATATATAGAATAACAGATACCTGGGAGTGATTTACAGACTGGAATCTAATTGAGGGGTTCAGGGTGATTTATAAGTAGAATAACAGATGCCCGGGAGTGATTTACAGACTGGAATCTAAACGAGGGGTTCCGGGTGGTTTATATATACATTAACAGATACCCAGGAATGAGTTACAGACCGGAACCTAATCGAGGGGTTCGGGGTGGTTTATTTATAGAATAACAGATACCCAGGAGTGAGTTACAGACTGGAATCTAATTGAGGAGTTCGGGGGCTTTATATATAGAATAACATACACCCGGGACTGAGTTCCAGACTGGAATCTAATCGAGTGGTTCAGTGTGGTTTATATATACATTAACAGATACCTGGGAGTGAGATACAGACTGGTAACTAATCAAAGGATTTTGGGTGGTTTATATATAAAATAACAGAAAACCGGGAATGAGCAACAGACTGGAATCTAAATGAATGGTTCTGGGTTGTTTATACATAGAATCACAGATACCCGGGATTGATTTACAGACTGGAATCTAATCGAGGGGTTCGGGATGGTTTATATATAGATAACAGATACCTGGGAGTGAATTACAGACTGGAATCTAATTGAGGGTTTCGACGTGATTTATACATAGAATAACAGATACCCGGGAGTGAGCTACAGGCTGGAATCTAATCGATGGGTTCGGGCTGGTTTATATATAGAATAACAGATACCCGGGAGTGAGTTACAGACTGGAATCTAATTGAGGGGTTTGGGGTGGTTTATATCTAGAATAACAGATACCCGGGAGTGAGTTACAGACTGGAATCTAATCGAGTGGTTCGGGGTGCTTTATATATAGAATAACAGATACCTGGGAGTGAACTGCAGACTGGAATCTAATCGAGGAGTTTGGGGTGCTTTATATATACAATAAGAGATACCCAGGAGTGAGTTACAGACTGGAATCCAATCGAGGGGCTCAGGCTGGTTTCTATATAGAATAACAGATACCCGGGAGTGAGTTACAGACTGGAATCTAATCGATGTGTTTGGTGTGGTTTATATATAGAATAACAGATACCCGGGAGTAAGTTACAGACTGGAATCTAATCGAGGGGTTTGAGGTGGTTTATATATAGAATAACAGATACCCGGGAGTGAGTTAGAGACTGGAATCTAATTGAGGGGTTTGTGGTGGTTTATATATAGAATAACAGATAACCGGGAGTGAGTTACAGACTGGAATCTAATCCAGGGGTTTGGCGTGGTTTATATATAGAATAACAGATTCCCAGGAGTGAGTTACAGACTGGAATCTAATCGAGGGGTTCGGGGTGGTTTGTATATAGAATAACATATACCCGGGAGTGAGTTACAGACTGGAATCTAATCGATGTGTTTGGTGTGGTTTATATATAGAATAACAGATACCCGGGAGTGATTTACAGACTGGAATCTAATCGAGGGGTTCAGGGTGGTTTATATATAGAATAACAGATACCCGGGAGTGAGTTACGGACTGGAATCTAATCGAGGGGTTTGGAGTGGTTTATATATAGAATAACAGATACCCGGGAGTGAGTTACAGACTGGAATCTAATCGAGGGGTTCGGGGGGTTTATATATAGAATAACAGATACCCGGGAGTGAGTTACAGACTGGAATCTAATCGAGGGGTTCGGGGGGTTAATATATACAATAACAGATACCCGGGAGTGAGTTACAGACTGGAATCTAATCGAGGGGTTCGGGGTGGTTTATATATAGAATAACAGATACCCGGGAGTGAGTTACAGACTGGAATCTAATCGAGGGGTTCGGGGGGTTAATATATACAATAACAGATACCCGGGAGTGAGTTACATACTGGAATCTAATCGAGGGGTTCGGGGTGGTTTATATAGAGAATAACAGATACCCGGGAGTGAGTTACATACTGGAATCTAATCGAGGGGTTCGGGGTGGTTTATATAGAGAATAACAGATACCCGGGAGTGAGTTACATACTGGAATCTAATCGAGGGGTTCGGGGTGGTTTATATATAGAATAACAGATACCCGGGAGTGAGTTACAGACTGGAATCTAATCGAGGGGTTCGGGGTGGTTTATATATAGAATAACAGATACCCGGGAGTGAGTTACAGACTGGAATCTAATCGAGGGGCTCGGGGTGGTTTATATATAGAATAACAGATACCCGGGAGTGAGTTACAGACTGGAATCTAATCGAGGGGTTCGGGGTGGTTTATATATAGAATAACAGATACCCGGGAGTGAGTTACAGACTGGAATCTAATCGAGGGGTTCGGGGGGTTAATATATACAATAACAGATACCCGGGAGTGAGTTACAGACTGGAATCTAATCGAGGGGTTCGGGGGGTTAATATATACAATAACAGATACCCGGGAGTGAGTTACAGACTGGAATCTAATCGAGGGGTTCGGGGTGGGTTATATATAGAATAACAGATACCCGGGAGTGAGTTACAGACTGGAATCTAATCGAGGGGTTCGGGGTGGTTGAGATATAGAATAACAGATACCCGGGAGTGAGTTACAGACGGGAATCTGATCCAGGCCTTTGGAACATTGTCTAAACTATGAATCTTGTTCCACTAGATTAAGGAGAAATTGGGAGGAGCTCCTTTGAAAGGGGAACACCAGTTGGCCAGCCTCCCTCAGCTGAGCGGGAGCGCCGTCGATTTGGAGACTGTGGAGGTAATACACCCGGCAAGGCGCCGCTCTCCAAACTACTCCCCTCCTCCCCTACCTCCGTCCCCCTCCAAACTCGACCCTCCCGATGCTCCCCTCTCCCTCCCTCCCTCCGTAACCCTCATTTCGTCCCGAACTCTGCTGTCACTGTGACCCCACTCGCTCCCATTGGCCTCCCACTCCCCCCTTACTCCCCTCCCCGAGCTCGCTGACCCCCACACCAGCTCCCGGCCCGGCAACACCTCGATTTTCAAATCCTCATCGTCCGTTTCAAATCCCTCCCTCCCTATCTCTGTACCCTCCTCCAGCTCCTACAATTCTCATCCTCCGGTTCAAATCCCTCCCTCACCCCCCCTCCCTCCCTATCTCTGTAACCTCCTCCAGCCCCTACAATTCTCATCCTCCTGTTCAAATCCCTCCCTCACCCCTCCCTATCTCTGCAACCTCCTCCAGACCCTACAATTCTCATCCTCCTGTTCAAATCCTTCCCTCACCCCTTCCCTCCCTATCTCTGTAACCTCCTCCAGCCCCTACAATTCTCATCCTCCTGTTCAAATCCCTCCCTCACCCCTTCCCTCCCTATCTCTGTAACCTCCTCCAGCCCCTACAATTCTCATCCTCCTGTTCAAGTCCCTCCCTCACCCCCTCCCTCCCTACCTCTGTAACCTCCTCCAGCCCCTACAATTCTCATCCTCCTGTTCAAATCCCTCCCTCACCCCCCCCTCCCTCCCTATCTCTGTAACCTCCTCCAGCCCCTACAATTCTCATTCTCCTGTTCAAACCCCTCCCTCACCCCCTCCCTCCCTATCTCTGTCACCTCCTCCAGCCCCCACAATTCTCATCCTCCTGTGCGAAACCCATTACAGCCTCTGAATCGTACCAGACCCGCTTGAATTAACACCCACCTCTGTCACTGCTCAGGCTGGACAAAGTCTCCCGGACATGCAGTCTTACCTGAGGAGCTATGAGAAGCACCTGACATGGTTACGCAACACAAAGCCCATTGCAGGCACAACGCTGGACAGCCAGATCTCTGATGTGCTGACCCTGTTGCAGAACCTCGCAAACAGAGTGCAGGAACAGGTAAGAGACAGTCCAGAGCCTAATTCATATTCCTGAACAGCACGAGCTATCATCGCTGGGGGATCGGAGGTCCACAATCCAGGCCGACACTCCCCCCACGGTGCCAGTACTGAGGGAGTGCTGCACTGTCGGAGGGAGATGTATATACTCTAGGATTTGAGCTCCATAATCCAGGCCGACACTCCCCCCGGTGCCAGTACTGAGGGAGTGCTGCACTGTCAGAGGGAGATGTATATACTCTAGGATTTGAGTTCCATAATCCAGGCTGAGACTCCCCCAGTGCCAGTACACAGGAACAGGAGGATCCCATTCAGCCCCTTCTCGAGCCTGTTACACAGGAACAGGAGGATCCCATTCAGCCCCTTCTCGAGCCTGTTACACAGGAACAGGAGGATCCCATTCAGCCCCTCGAGCCTGTTACACAGGAACAGGAGGATCCCATTCAGCCCCTTCTCGAGCCTGTTACACAGGAACAGGAGGATCCCATTCAGCCCCTTCTCGAACCTGTTACACAGGAACAGGAGGAGGCCCATTCAGCCCCTTCTCGAGCCTGTTACACAGGAACAGGAGGATCCCATTCAGACCCTTCTCGAGCCTGTTACACAGGAACAGGAGGAGGCCCATTCAGACCCTTCTCGAGCCTGTTACACAGGAACAGGAGGAGGCTCATTCAGCCCCTTCTCGAGCCTGTTACACAGGAACAGGAGGATCCCATTCAGCCCCTTCTCAAGCCTGTTACACAGGGACAGGTGGAGGCCCATTCAGCCCCTTCTCGAGCCTGTTACACAGGAACAGGAGGATCCCATTCAGCCCCTTCTCGAGCCTGTTACACAGGAACAGGAGGAGGTCCATTCAGCCCCTTCTCGAGCCTGTTACACAGGAACAGGAGGAGGCCCATTCAGCCCCTTCTCGAGCCTGTTACACAGGAACAGGAGGAGGCCCATTCAGCCCCTTCTCGAGCCTGTTACACAGGAACAGGAGGATCCCATTCAGCCCCTTCTCGAGCCTGTTACACAGGAACAGGAGGAGGCCCATTCAGCCCCTTCTCGAGCCTGTTACACAGGAACAGGAGGATCCCATTCAGTCCCTTCTCGAGCCTGTTACACAGGAACAGGAGGAGGCCCATTCAGCCCCTTCTCGAGCCTGTTACACAGGAACAGGAGGAGGCCCATTCAGCCCCTTCTCGAGCCTGTTACACAGGAACAGGAGGATCCCATTCAGCCCCTTATCGAGCCTGTTACACAGGAACAGGAGGATCCCATTCAGCCCCTTCTCGAGCCTGTTACACAGGAACAGGAGGAGGCCCCATTCAGCCCCATGGAGCCTGTTACACAGGAACAGGAGGATCCCATTCAGCCCCTTCTCGAGCCTGTTACACAGGAACAGGAGGAGGCCCATTCAGCCCCTTCTCGAGCCTGTTACACAGGAACAGGAGGAGGCCCATTCAGCCCCTTCTCGAGCCTGTTACACAGGAACAGGAGGAGGCCCATTCAGCCCCTTCTCGAGCCTGTTACACAGGAACAGGAGGATCCCATTCAGTCCCTTCTCGAGCCTGTTACACAGGAACAGGAGGAGGCCCATTCAGCCCCTTCTCGAGCCTGTTACACAGGAACAGGAGGAGGCCCATTCAGCCCCTTCTCGAGCCTGTTACACAGGAACAGGAGGATCCCATTCAGCCCCTTCTCGAGCCTGTTACACAGGATCAGGAGGAGGCCCATTTTTCCCCTTTTCGAGCCTGTTACACAGGAACAGGAGGAGGCTCATTCAGCCCCTTCTCGAGCCTGTTACACAGGAACAGGAGGAGGCCCATTTTTCCCCTTTTCGAGCCTGTTACACAGGAACAGGAGGAGGCCCATTCAGCCCCTTCTCGAGCCTGTTACACAGGAACAGGAGGAGGCCCATTCAGCCCCTTCTCGAGCCTGTTACACAGGAACAGGAGGAGGCCCATTCAGCCCCTTCTCGAGCCTGTTACACAGGAACAGGAGGATCCCATTCAGTCCCTTCTCGAGCCTGTTACACAGGAACAGGAGGAGACCCATTCAGCCCCTTCTCGAGCCTGTTACACAGGAACAGGAGGAGGCCCATTCAGCCCCTTCTCGAGCCTGTTACACAGGAACAGGAGGAGGCCCATTCAGCCCCTTCTTGAGCCTGTTACACAGGAACAGGAGGATCCCATTCAGCCCCTTCTCGAGCCTGTTACACAGGAACAGGAGGAGGCCCCATTCAGCCCCTTCTCGAGCCTGTTACACAGGAACAGGAGGATCCCATTCAGCCCCTTCTCGAGCCTGTTACACAGGAACAGGAGGAGGCCCATTCAGCCCCTTCTCGAGCCTGTTACACAGGAACAGGAGGAGGCCCATTCAGCCCCTTCTCGAGCCTGTTACACAGGAACAGGAGGAGGCCCATTCAGCCCCTTCTCGAGCCTGTTACACAGGAACAGAAGGAGGCCCATTCAGCCCCTTCTCGAGCCTGTTACACAGGAAC